>CM062819.1:1804948414-1805168414 GCA_031772625.1 Pinus tabuliformis
AACGGTGAAATATAATGGACGAGATGATCCACGCATGCACCTAACCAATTGGACCCAAGCTTATGGTGCGAAGGCTCAACTAGAATGGGTGCACTTATTTTACATACCCTGGATGTCATTCCAAGAAACTAGTATACGAAAACAGAGCTCTGGCAAGGCACAAGCGAATGGGATATCCTGTGCGAAGGGTTTTTGTCAACTTTCCTCTTTGAAGACCAATGGATGGATACGATGGATGACACATTATAGCCAGTAAAGGCTATGATATTCAAAACACTGCCGAAACCAGAAGAAGTTGGGCCATCAGACTGGTCATCACAGTTGAACCAGGCCTTAGCATGTTATAATGTACAAGCAGAAGAGGATGAGGATGACCCGCATAACATCAATATACCAGAATCCGAAGGGAATCATTAGGTGTGTGGCCCTGAGATAGAAGATCTAGACATCACAGCACCATTGAAAACAAGGCAAGTAAATATCGGAACAGAGGAAGAGTCGAAGTATGCCATGCTTAGGGACTACTGGGATGACGCCATGATGGAAAAGGTCGTTGAACTACTCCGCGAATACTGCGATTTATTTCCTACAAAAATTGACGGAGTTAAAAGCGATTCTAGGAAACCTAGGGATGATGAAGATAACTTTGAAGCCCAATGCGAAGCCAGTGAAGCAGCGACGCTATCGATTGAATTGAAAATAAAATGAAAAATTCCATGAGGAATTGGATAAGATGTTAGCAGCAAGAATTATTGAACTGGTTGAGGAGTCTGGTTGGGTAAGCCCTATGGTCGTACAAGAGAAGAAATAGAAGGGGGAGATCCGCATCTATGTGGATTTGTGAAAGTTCAATGATGCTTGTGTTAACGACCCGTTCTTAACACCCTTTACAGATGAGGTACTAGAAAATTTGGGCGGGCAAGAAGCATACTCCTTCACAGACGGGTTCTCTGGGTACCATCAGATCAAGATTGTGCCTGAAGATCGGAGTAAGAAAACGTTTGCTACCGAATGGGGTTGTTTTCAGTATAGAGTAATGCCCTTTGGATTGAAGAATATGCCCGTGATATTTTCCGGTATTGTGGTAGCCGCATTCAAGGAGTTTTTCCACAAGTTCTTAGAAGTCTACCTAGATGACTGGACTGTCTTTGGCCTCGTCAAGAAGCATGTTGCAAGCTTACGATTAATGTTGGATACTTACCAATGACACCAAATTCTGCTCAGCTTAAAGAAGTGTACTTTTCTTGTCCCTTTCGGAAACTTATTGGGCCATGTGATTTGTAAGCAAGGACTGAAGGTGGATCCGACAAAAATCACTGTCATATTGAGTTTGCAATCATCACACAGTGTAAAGCAGCTATGCGCTATGTTAGGACACATGGGCTACTATCAGAAATTCATCAAAAGCTACACCCAGATTATGGCTCCGATGGAGCAATTGCTGAAAAGGGATGCTACTTATTGCTGGAATGAGGAATAAAATAGAAACCTAGAGACACTTAAGGAGAAAATGACCTCTGCTCCTATATTGGTCTTCCCAAAATGGGACATCGGGTTTCATGTCCATGTGGACACATCTTGTATCGTACTGGGAGTGGTACTCACTCAACCAGGAGTGAAGGGGCTGGACCATCCAATTGCATTCACAAGTCGTAGGTTGTCCAAGGCAGAGAAGAATTAATCCACTACTGAGCGAGAGGGATTAGCGATGGTATAAATGCTCCAGAAGTTCCGTCACTATCTACTTCGAGGACATTTTAAGATGTACATGGATCACTCCGTGCTAAAGTACCTAGTGAATAAGCATGTGTTGGTGGGGCGCATTTGTCGATGGTTGTTGTTTTTTCAAGAATATGATTTTGAGGTTGTTGTAAAGCCAGGACATCTGAATGCAAGTCCAGATCATCTGTCCCGAATTGAGACAAGTGAAGAACCAACAAATCTAGAAGAAAGACTCCCAAACACTCAATTATATGTTGTGCGTATTGCAGATGACCACTTTGAGGATATAATCCACTTTTTAACTACAGGCGCTATGCCATAGGGGTATTCTATCCAGCAAAAGAAAGAACGGGAGATATGCGCAGCAGATTTTACCGTAATTGCAGGCTACCTCTATAAGATGGGTAACGATGAAATATTGTGTAGGTATGTACCTGAATTCGAGCGCAGACAAATCCAGGCCGAAGCACATGGAGGTGTTTCTGGCGGACATTATGCGGGCTGCGCCACAGGCTAGAAGATTCTTTGCGCCGGATTATGGTGGCCCACTCTACATCAAGATTCGAAGGCATATTTTCAGGCCTGCGATGTATATCAATGGATGGGAAAGTTGTTGCAAAGGGATGAAATGCCACTCCAGCTACAGATGATGCTACAGCCGTTTGAGAAATGGGCGATTGACTTCGTCAGGCCTATCAAACAATGGGGAAAGACGGGCGTGTTCTATATCATCACTATGACTGAATATTTGACCCGAGGGATCAAGGCATGGCCAGTTAAAGATTGCACGGTGACGACAACGGCAAAATTCTTGTTCAAAAATGTACTGACTAGGTTCAACTGCCCCAAAGTTCTCATGAGTGATAGGGGAACAAATTTTTTGAATGAAATGATCAGTGCACTCACTGAGGAATTCTAGATCTATCACCAATGGAGTATGCCCTACCATCCGCAAGCGAATGGGACCGTTGAGGCCTTCAACAAAATTTTGGAAACTACATTGGCAAAAGTTTGTAATGCACGGTGGAATGACTGGGATTTGTGAATTCCTGTTGTTCTATGGGCATACAGAACTACATGCAAGAAGTTGACAGGCCAAACACCGTTTTAGCTAGTTTATGGCTAGGAGGCCATTATGCCTATGGAATATATTGTGCCTAGTCTGTGGATTGCAGCAATCACAGGTATGGTAAACCGTGGGGCATTGGAAGAGAGGCTCACACAACTAGAAGAATTGGAGGAGGAATGGTTTCTTGCTGGATTCCACCAGCAGGTAAAAAAACAACATGAAAAAGCATGGCATGATCACCATATCATGGTAGGTACCTTCAAGGAAAATGATCAAGTCTTGTTGTATGATAGTATGTTCGAAAAATTCCCAGGAAAACTCCACATGCACTAGTTGGGACCTTATGTCGTCAAGGAAGTTACCAATGGAGGCACGGTTCAACTAGCTAAACTCAATGGAGACCCATTTCCAGGAAGAGTGAACGGTAGTCGCCTAAAGCTCTACACGGGCGGGCCGACTACTTGACTAGCCAAGGAGAAGATAGTCTCACTACTCCAACCGGTTGAAAGAGAGTGTAGGACGCTAAAGCAACCAGGGGGACAAATGCACGAGTACCATGGTGCGCGAGCATTTGACCAAACACAAGGGTCACGATGGCGCAAGGAGGCTCACGCGGATACGCCGATCGCAATGATGACCATTGATATCATTATTCATGACAAGATATCGGAAACATGGCAAAACGGAGCGGGCGGTGGGACATTAAGAGATATAGTATGAGCCAGACATGGAACGAACGACCACATATTCCACACGGGAAGGTTACACGAGCGGGAACGAGCGATAATCACTACATTTGAATTTCCCATGGCTTATAAATTACCAAGGGGATTCCACTCGGTGGCCTACAGTTCAAAAACACCAATGGAGCTGTTCATTATCCATGCACAAGGCATGCCCCTAAAGGTAGCAATTGGGCCGATGGCAAGGTAGGACTCTTTACAGAGTAGGGGGGTGACAATTGCAATATCACCAGTAGGAGATGTACCATAAGAGAGGGAACATGGTGCAGAATTGGTCCAGAGGTCGTCAACTCGCTTAGGGGTAGGCCAATGCACTACAATAGCACAATGAAAGGCTGGACAAATGAGGACCATGGGTAGATATGCAATTAGTAAGTCATCTCTAATTTCCCTCGAATTTTTGGATCTTGTGGACAATAGCTAGGGTCTTGCAAAATTGCAACACAGGCTGTAGCAGACAATGCGAAGGGAGGATACGAAGGTCAGAAATGGCTACACTGGTACTGGGAAATCCTGTAGGCGGCTCCTTCGCTTGCGATAAATTCCTCAGAGGAGGTGTTCTGTGTTAACCGAGCAGAGAAGAATGAGCATCATCGGTTGCGAGATGTGGTAGAAACACTAAAGCAGGAGATGGATGAAGCATTGCAGGAGACAAGGAAGGAGTACTAGGATAACGACTGTCACTCACAGGGAGGCATACTGTGAAGCCAAGGTAGAGCATCTAGCTGTGTTGACGAGTGACTCAGGACGAGTCACGATGATTTTGTTGGGGAACTTTCAGGTAGCGGGAGCCCCGCACAACAGTTACAGGACGGGAAGCTGGACATTTTGGGTAAGGTTAGGATAAAGACTCCGTTGAACGCATGGAGCACAAATTGTAATAGGATGAATCAAAGGGTAGTCCGCCCGAAAATAATAAAATGTAATGTAAATAGAGTCGGCCTGCGCAGGGATAGTGGACCAGGAAAAGGTATAATTAGAGCACGGCTCTATGAGGGAAGGGCAGTTCTTTTGGCATGAAATATAATGGGTTCTTAAAAAAGATAGTCTGAAAATGTTTGTAAGTCCAAGTGGAAGGTTAGGTAGCAGGTAGAGGGTTTGCAGCTATGTGCGCAGAGGCCTAGAAAGTCCGCAGCTATGTGCATGGACCCTTGCAGCTATGTGCGCAGAGGCCTAGAAAGTCCGCAGCTATGTGCATGGACCCTTGCAGCTAGGTGCGCAGGGTAGATCTGGATGTATTGGTAAAGAATGTTAATAAAGATAATTTTTCTTCTGTAATTCTGTATTATCGCACATCTGTCTTTATGGTTTATCTTTCTATATCTGGTTAATGAAAATGTGATGAATGTATGTGAATCCAGGTTCATTTTGTGTGCAAATAAATTATGTTGGTTAAATGTTTGCTTAAATACCCTGTTGAATAGTTCTGAATCATAACTTCTTCCTTCAAGTAGGATAGTGCATGAATAAGAAAATTATAATCACCCTAGTTCAGCGCAGAGTTATAGAATAGTACGCAAACCATCTAGTACACATCTAGACATCCCTAGGGTGCGGAAACCCGATTCCAACACCCTCCCCTGCTACCTCAGGTGAGACCTTAGTCCGCGCTTCGCAGGCTGTTGCCGAAAGGGCCGGTAGCTGTGGGATTTGTTTGGCTAAATAACTCTTCTGAACCTAGGTCAGGCCCAAACGAGCCAACATGGATGCATGTAATAATTACTATTTACACGAACCATATATTGTTGCATGTTAAAGTTATAGAACACTTAAGATGATATGGGTGAATACAGGATTAAGGGTAAGCATAAAGGTGTGTAAGTGTTTGATTCACCTATTTAAGGTCCACAAAAGACAGTCATGAACATTCACAGATTTATAGAATCTAATTAGGAGAAGTCATACTGATAATCCCTAAGGGCTTATCAATCTGCGTAAAGGAAGGTTTAGGGAATAAAAAGACGTTACACTAATATCTAGGTGCGGAAACTTGGTTCCAGCATTCCCCTATATTGCTTCAGGTGAACCATCAGTCTCCGCTCCATGAGTTGATGTCAAAAGGGCTAGTAGTGTAGGGATTTGTTTGGAAAAACTAACTCTGAACCTTGGTCAAAACCCACTAAGACTACAAATGGTTCCATTGTCGAGACCTAGATCTCCATAAGGAGATGTTTGATGTTGCATCATTAGAATCCAATAAAGAAAGAAATCGAGGAGTGGTTGGATAGGAAGATCCATGAATTCGTGGCATAATAAAATAGAAATTCGCAATTGATATAAGAATAGTGGTTGGACACATATTTGTACATAGAGATACATGAAATTTTCTTTTGTTCCTTCCCAGTTGAACTATATGAGTGGATCACTAAATTGGTAGACGACCAAAGAAGGTGGAGGCTTGACGGTCCAATAGTGTAGACCCCAGAGTTAATACGGAGATTGGAAACATCTGAAGATAAGATCATGCATGTTGTCGATCACCGTCTTGATCGTGTCATAGGAGAATTTGTGCAGAATTTGTAGTCGATACCTCGGTCAGCTATAGTGAAACAAAGCGATGCTTCTTCAAGGGACCGCAATGTAAGTATCTGAGATCTTTGAATACTTGGATTAAGATGCTCTTTTGTGAAAATCAAGTTATGCCATTACCTTGATGTTTGGAGCTATGCTAAGTGGAATCTTATTTAGGGATAGAGGGAGAACAGGACCTAAATATGGCCCCCTGATTGAGCCTCCTCTGTGTGACGATGAAGGAGAAGCAAAAGCTTCACTGCAAAGCATTATCTGATTAGTAAGACAAGGGTTCCCAGGAATACCCCATCCACCCACACCACCTCGATCTTCACCTGCACATCATACAAATTCGCCCACACCACCACCACCTTCACCACCGTTTAATATGGAAATACAGTGAAGTTTTCTGTTTTCAAGGGCTTGGGAAATGAGGACCCATACTAGTTCTAGTTCGTTGCAAAGGCCCTATGGATAGCCAAGAATATTACAGATGATCAAATGAAGAAAGAAATGTTTGTTACTGCTCTACAGGATCGCGTGCTAATATGGTACATTAAGTACTGTAACAATAACCTGGCAGCTCCATTAGTAGACATTCAGACTATGCCGAATAAGGAATTCAATAGGCCTAAGTTTGTATCGCAATCAGTCATTGGATTCAAGGAAATAATTATGAGGCCTAGTGAAACACCCTAGGAGATGGATCAGAGATTGAAATGTCAGATCCGCGGAGCTAACATGAATCTCACATATGGGCAACATCGCGAATGGTTTGTGGCTTCACTCTTGCATCACTTAAGGGTTTCTTTATGACAGCAAAAGATTGGGACCTAGGTGGAAGCCCTGGAGATTGTGATTAGATTGCATGAGACACTGATTCAAGATGCTACTTTGGCAGTTCAGAAGATTCACATGGAGCTGCAAAATATTTGTCCAGAGTTCCAAATTCTGAAGAAGGATAGAGCGACTTGGCCAGAGGAAGGAGAAAAAGTTTGGTGCCTGAAGTGTAAAAGCCAGGGGCATGATAAAGATCATTTCTCTGTCTTCATGAATTATGTTACAAGAGGAGGGCCAATGCCTCTGAGGCCGGAAGCTCAATCTGGGCCAAGTGCAGGGCCTGCGTTTTTGCACGCTATATGTCAAGTAGTTGGAAAACGTGTAACAGAAAATTGTCAATTGCTACAGAAATTTGTACGGACACCACAATAGCTCTTCTACAACTTTTGCGAATCGGTGGGCCACGATGAGTGTAATTGTCGTAGCTATGAGTTGATGATGGAAAGAACACCTGTGCATCAAATGTAGACATAAGCTCAGCCTCTAGATCAATGCACTAGGGGAGCGCGTGGAGGACATTAGTGGCGCCGACGAGGTCGAGGTGGAGGAGGACCTGCGAGAGGTCGAGGACAAGTTATTTGCTACAATTGTGGAGATTCAGGACACTACGCATGGGACTGTATGAACCCGACATGCATGTCATGCCGATATTGTACTTAGTTTGACCACGTGATAGAAAACTTCCCTGTATTGATAGCTAAAATAGAGCAGAAAAGGATGCAGCCTCAACAACCTACCCAAAACTTCCAAATAATGAGGGTTGAGCCCCTCGAAGAAGATCCTAATGTGAATATTGTGTTGTAGAGTGGAATGACAACTGGTGAGGATAAAGGAAAGCAGCTTGGTGAAATTGAGTGGGTCTGCAAAGCTCTAGAAAAGGAGGTTGGATTTGATTTAGAGCGCATGAAAGAAACATTCATGGAATCAAAGAAAAGCTTTGTTGAGGCCTCTACCTCGAGAAGACAAGATAAGCTATCTGAAGAAATGGACCCCTCCATGCTTACCACATTCTTGGAGACATGTATGAACCTGATTCGTGATGGCATGGCCATGAAAGGATAATAGGGGTTGATAAATAAATGTGCCAGTAAATAATATGCTCTTGAAGGATCTCACGTAGTTAGAAAAATTGGTAAGCATAAGGCAAGAATACGGTGTGAGATGAGGCTCACTATGCAAGTAGGTGAATATGAAATGGGCCAAGTTATTATAGATCTTGGGTTGGATGCAAATGTTTTGCCTAAACAAACATGGGATAGAATGGGGAGACCTGTGCTCCAGTGGTCTCCGATTCAATTAAGGATGGAAAACTAGCAGAATATTATCCCCATGGGAAGATTGCAAGGAGTGATAGTAGATATTGATGGTATGAGCGCATTGGTTGATTTCGAAGTGATATAGATTGTTGATGACAACAATCCATACCCTGCACTCCTTGGGATTGATTGGGCTATTGACATGAATGGGGTGATCAATTTGAAGAAGTGAACAATGTCATTTGAGAGGAAATCGCTCTACGCAGAAGTACTTTAGACCCTGCAGAAAGACCACGTTATACTGAACTGGTGCACGATTACGAAAGTGATGATGATTTGGACCATATCTACAAAATAACAACACAAGACAAATATTGGGTGAATCTAACAACAAATAGACGCGAATTTCATGGGACCGTGAAATTTCATGTACATTAGATTCAGATGAGGAGTTGGAACACTGGAAGAATAGGTTGCATGAAGTATCTACGTTGCACTATAACATGATGACTAAATTGCTACATTGTGTATCATCGAAGGTAAGGAGTTTGCCTTATTATGATGGTCTAACTGACGTAGATAAATTTTTGGATGCACTTGAAAGGGAATTACCTAAGAAGCATCGCTTCCAAGCACTGGATTTGGTGCTACGCCTGCAATATGGTGGGTTACTCATAAAGACAGTTTTGATGGATGGCGTGAATACCAAAGGATGATGAGGTTGTGGTTTAGTTGCCCAAAAGTTTGAGCAACAGAGAAATATGATGGGAGGAGTGATCTGTGCGATCACTTAGCAAAATGGACTAACACTTATGGAGCAGAGCCAAAACTAGAGTGGGTGCATTTGTTCTTCCATGCTTTGGATGTAATACCAATGAAATGGTACCTCAAAATAGAGATCTGCCACAACACTGATGAGTGGGATATTTTGAGACATGGATTCTTAGTGACATTCAGCAGGAGGTCAAGGCAGCAATCTTCAGAATACCACAGGATCCCTTGGATTTGATTCAACCATATTGGACCACCCAGCTGTGCCATGTGCTAAAGTGCTATCATGTGACTGTTGAGGAAGAAGATGAGGATCCAAGGAACATTAACACCCCTAAGGTAGAAGGCCACCGCGAATATGAGGGACCACAAATAGAGAATCCATATATCACCATTCCACTGAAAACTAGAAAAATGAACCTTGGCACAGTGGCAAATCTGAAGTTTGCAAACATAGGGGACTACTAGGATGATGCTATGGTTGATAAGGTCACTGCGTTGCTCTACAAATATCATGATTTGTTTCCCACAAAGTTTTTAGACTTAAAAGGCATCATAGGCGATTTGGGAGTGATGAAAATAACATTGAAACTAGACGCAAAGCCTATTAAGCATAGGCTAGATCACATGAATCCTAAGTACAAGGAAGAGGTCCACTTGGAGTTGGACAAGATGTTGGTAGTGGGTATTATTGAACCACTAGAGGAATCTGATTTGGTGAGTCCAATGGCAGTTCAGGAAAAGAAGCAGAAGGATGAGTTATGGATTTGTGTAGATCTCAGCAAGCTGAACGATGCTTGTGCTCATGTTCCTTTTCCAACTTCGTTCACAGATGAGGTATTGGATAATTTTGGCGTACAGGAAGCATATTCGTTCACTAATGGGTTCTCTAGATACCATTAGATAAATATCACGCTAGAAGACAATATTAATACTAACTTTGTGACTAAGTGAGGATGCTTTCAGTATACGGTAATGCCTTTTGGATTTAAGAATGTGCCGACAATATTCTTGCGTGTAGTCATTGCAGTGTTCAAAAAATTCATTCACAAGTTTTTCGAGGTATATTTTGATGATGCGTTATGTATCGCGTTGGGAGCAGTGCTGACATAGGCCAGTGAAGGAGAATTGGATCGCCCAATAGAATTTGCGAGTAGGAAGTTGTCTAAGGTTGAAACAAATTACTCGACAATAGAGCACAACGGATTAGCTATGGTGTACACACTCGGGAAAATCAGACATTACCTGCTAGGCAAACACTTTAAGATGTATACAGACCATTCTTCATTAAAGTACCTAGTCAACAAGCCTGAGTTGGGGGGGGGAAATGCAGATGGTTGTTGTTGTTTCCAGAGTATGATTTCAAAGTAATTGTGAAGCTAGGGTGATTGAATGCAGGGCCAGATCATCTACCACACATTGAAATAGGAGAGGAGCCTACCAATTTAGAGGAGGGGCTGCTTGACATGCCACTCTTTGCAATGTGCGTAGTAGAGAATCACTTTACAGACATTATCCACTTCCTAACTATGGGAATGGCTCGAGAAGGATACACTAGTAAACAAAAGAAGGAATTGGCGGTGCACGTGGCAAATTTTTCAGTTATTGTAGGTCACTTATATAAGATGGGATCGGACGAGATACTACGATGCTATGTGCCTAATTTTGAATGAAGCAGTATCCTAGCTAAAGCTCATGGAGGGGTTGTGGGAGGACATTGTGTAGGAAAAGAAACAATGGAGAATATTTTACCTGTTGGGTTGTGGTGGCCAACATTGCATAAGGATTCTAATGCATATTGTAGGGCATCTACTGCATGTTAGAGAACAGGTAGACCATCACGGAGGGATGAGCTACCTTTTAATTCACAAGTATCATTACAACCATCTGAGAAATGGGAAATTGACTTTGTAGAACCAATTCAGCCTCTAGGAAAGAAGACAGGTGCACGATATATCATCACTGCGACTGAATATTTAACCAAATGGGCGGAGGCATAGCCCATGAAGGACTATACAAGGGCAACAATAGCAAAATTTGTGTTTGAGTATGTGTTGACCAGGTTTGGTTGCCCAAATATTTTAATGAGCGATCACGATATGCACTTCCTCGATGAAACAATCAACGTGCTTACAAAGGCATTCCATGTTTATCACTATAAGAGTACACCATATCATCCTCGGGTCAATGGGATGGTTGAGGCTTTTAAAAATATATTAGAGAATGTGGTGACAAAGGTTTGCAATGCGCAGAGGAATGATTGGGATGTGCACATACTATTTGTGTTGTGGGATTACAAAACTACCTGTAAAAAGTGTACTGGTCAGACACCTTTTCAGTTGGTCTATGGCATAAAGGATGTGATGCCTATGGAGTATATCGTGCCTAGTCTATGCATAGTGGCACTCACAGGGATGGTAGACCATGAAGCCTTAAAAGAACGGCTCACACAACTGACAAAGCTTGAAGAAGATATGTTTTTGGCTGGATTCCATTAGTAGGTTCAGAAGGAACACAAAAAGGCATGGCACGATCGGCACATCAAACTACACACCTTCAAGGTAAATGATTTAGTTTTATTATATGACAGTAAGTTTGATAAGTTTCCATGAAAATTTTAGATGCATTGGTTGGGACCATATGTTATCAAAGAGATTACCTATGGTGGAGTAGTTCAACTTGTCAAATTGAATGGATATCCATTTTCGAGAATGGTAAATGGTAGTTGGTTAAAGCCATACATCGGGGATCCCGCCCAATGACCACATGATGGTAGAAAAGTCTTAGCACTCCAGGCAGCTGCAAGGAGGCGTGGGACTATAAACTACACTGCCCAGTGTGTATAGCTGTGTGATGCGGACTCTGCACGACACAGAAGGGTGTCATAGTACTAGAAGAAGCATGAAGGGAGCTACGTTATAGAAGGAAAGACTGTGCAACACAGCTAGAAAGTGAGAATTACTGTCACTCTTCATGAATTGACTACTAGAAGACAATTAAGAGGAGCGGCTGGCCGACATTTAAGGCATTTAAGGTTGAAATTAAGAGTAAAATCTTGGGAAATCGGCCGCGAATATAGAATTTACAGATGGATTTTGCAGATGAATGACAGAATTTGAATTCAAATCTGCCTATAAAATATGCATGGCCATCCAGTGATAAACACTTTGCATTTTGAGAATTTCTCTGTTGTGTTGTCTGTTGTGCATGAACCATGAGTTATTTGAGGATTTGCTAGCAAGCCCTGTGTTTGATCAGTATCCAGAGACAAACATAAAGCTTATTCACGATATCATGTTAGCACAAGGTCTAGCAAAAACCACTAGTACTGGGGGAGCTATCACCTCTGAGGGAGTTGCTCCTAATGTGATGAGTATGGAGGTTCTAGAAGCAGTGCCTACTATTCCAAGGTCACCTACACCAAATCCTACGTCAACAAGAGAGGTCCCCAAGCCGAAGAAGGATAAGAAAAATAAGTCTATGCCAGTGTGTGAGTCACTGTGAAAGCATGCAGCTACACAGGTACAGCGAAAAGAAAAGCTGAGTGCGAAGGAGAAGGGAAAAGTGGTGGATCTAGAGGCAGAGGAAGGCCTGGAGGATATTGACATTAAGGGGTTGGACCCTATTTCTATGATACTGGAGTATATCCCTCGACGCAAGGGAAAGGTGAAGGTCCCGAAGGACCCAGATGCTAGAGAGTTGTCCCTCAACACACCCCTGTTGCCAGAGAGTATCACCTTTGAAGGTTCGCGCTTGGCGCAAGTCCCACACTTGAAGCTCGAAGACTGGGATTTGGTGAACCCTAAACAGTTCACCCACCTTGCTACTGACACCTTCATGTAGATGGTTTTCTAGAAGGAGTCTAGTGTCACCGCATTAGAGCTGGTGGAATGGATTCACAGAGTCAACAAGTCAGGGTTGCTGAACTTGTTATGGGTGCCACACTATCATCGGTCAAATATCAACCTGACTGTCATTAAGCGGCTACTATGCTTGGTTCATGACAGGTGCTTGTGGTTAAATGAGCCGATCCCTATCACAGATACGTTGATCCATCGAATCACATTTTTACCGTACTCTGGACTAAATCGGGCCAAGGCATTTGGTGGAAAGACAAGTGAGCGCGACCTCACTGAGAAGATGAAGGACAAGTTTAAACTTGTCAAAATGCCACGTGGGTATTCGATTACCAACATTACTTACCCAACGCTCAAGATTGCCATCCAGATTATGATTGGAAAAATTATGTGAAAGTTGTTAGAGCCTAGATTTACCTCAGGCTAAAAAGGCAAGGTTCTAGGTCCACATCAAACCATGCTCAGCCTCGTAGCTAGCCCTACGAGGACAGGAGAGGGCTCTCTCTGGGTCAATCTCGGAAAAAGACAAGCGATGGGGCTCGAGATGACTGTAATAAAAGCTAATCTTAGGCTAGGTATGAAGTACAAAGGTTTTATTTGAGTTTTTGGGGGTTTTGTGCTGGAAACAGGGAAAGGAAAATTGGGCTCAGGAATGAGGCAAGGAAGGCAATCGTTTTGATGCTTTAAAGTGAATGAATAGATCAGACTAGTGAGGAGTTAAGGAGAGAAAGAGAGTCTCAAGAATTCTCCTTAAACATATGAAAACATGGAAATTTAAACAAATTCAAAGGCAGAGCATAGCAGTTAATGGATTCTACCTTAATCACTCATTTGTTCAAATTCAGAAGAAGAGACAGGAAAATGATACACATAACACTAATGAACTTACAATTACTTAGAGAAGAACACCATCAAAACATAAAGCCACATGGATCCCAAACAGTGCTGCAAAACCTTGGTCTTTCCTTAGCCAAAAATGCAGATATAGAATGTACAATGATATGCCAAAGCAATCCCTAGTGTCCAACCCTGAAACTGACTTAGGAATTACATGATATAGACTAGCCCAACCCATTCCCTTGCCTCTAGGGGTCGAGCTCATCATTCTAGGAGCTGTTTCAACCAATTCTAAACAAAGAACTAAAATCTAGGCAATCAAAACGACCTGCCTCTATAAGGTAGGAAACTGATTCATTCATTAACTTTTCACTTTTTAGTGAATGAATCCTCTAGAACAAGTAAATAAGTACAAAAATTACATCATGTTTATCCAATTACATCAAGATAGATAAAAAATTACATCACAAAACAAAACTAGTCAAACTGGCCGAATTTCTGAGATGGAAGGTGAAAAATTGAGCAA
The DNA here is from genome assembly GCA_031772625.1 of Pinus tabuliformis. Taxonomy (NCBI): domain Eukaryota; kingdom Viridiplantae; phylum Streptophyta; class Pinopsida; order Pinales; family Pinaceae; genus Pinus; species Pinus tabuliformis. Next base: position 1,804,962,547 of record CM062819.1, read on the forward strand.
AATCCTATGTGCGCCACGCCAAAATCTGTATGCATCGTGCCACTTTGAGGCTGAGTTTGAGGCACTTCCTGAAGTCCAAATTGAGCCCAAGTGTGCTTGTTGGAAATCCTTGCCTGTCTACTTTCCAACCCAAGTGTATTTTCTGAATTTGGATGTCATTTTCCCCTCCAAAACTTCAATCTCCCAAGACTTCTTTCTGTGTGTCAAAATAGGGGCAGAGAGGTCATTTTTTGAGTGTTTTTGACCTCCTAGGGACTCAAAAATTTCCCAAACTTCTCGGCCATGCACCAGTAGTCATGGTTTTTCATGCCAAATCCAAAAATGCAAACTTTTTGCAGTTTAGAGCTTTCTAGAAAAAGCGTGCGCCAGGTGGCGCGACGCACAGGGAGAAAAACCTTGTTTTTTGTACAAAAAATTTCCAAAATGTCAAAAATGCCCCAAATTTCTTGAAATTTGGGTTGGAGATTCTTCATTAAGTGTTATGTTGGGCTAAAGAGGCTTCATCCAGTATCTGAAGACGATCAAGCTCCCTTTGCCTCTTTTGCTTCCTTATTGCCTTCCTCAATTTTTCCATTAAATTCCTTATTCGTGCCTTGCAGACCTTGTTCCGTGACATGTAGTGGAAAGCCATGTGTCTCAGTAATGCATGATCCTTATTAGCCTTGTCCAACAACCTCTCTAAGTGCATGTTAACTCTCTCGAGATTAGCCTCCCAATCCTCATTAATCTCTTGCTCCAATGACGTGAGCTCAATTCTTCTCCTTTGTGCAGCCTGGCGATTCTCGCAGATGTTCTGTAGCTCCATGATTTCTTGCTGATATTCAAGCTGTTTGTTCCTCTGCTCCAAATATTTCATGGTCCACTTAGCTCTCTCCAAGTACAGGGATAAGGCTTGGATCTCTGTTTGTTGCTCCTGGATGATCTCCATAAGCTTGGAACTTTGTGGGCCCGTATATGTATCATCATCATGAATGAGAATGAAGTCGATCTCTCTTTCACCTGAAGGCCCCTCATCCTGCATTGGCATCTTACCTTTGTCCTCTACCTGTGATGCTGATGGAGGAAGCGAGGTCCCTTCCACCCCGGGTGGAGATAACACTCGCTTTGCTGCTACAAACAAATGTCTAGTACCTCTCTGATATGTGATGAATACCGGCACACTAGCGGTCTCATGGCGCTCATACTGATGAGAAGGTCTGCCTTCATGCTTTACCTCTGATAATCCCTATGAAGCTCTGAATAAATCAAGGGAGATGAAATCATCCCAAGTGATGCCTTGTAATTCAAGCTGATGAACCACCAATATCTTAATAAGAGCAAAATGATAGACACTTTTAAGTTGCTGTTGTGGGGTTTTATGCTGCACAAGGGTGGTCATCTTCTCTATGTTCCGGCAAATGAAATACGGAATGTTCATCATCCATACCCTGGTGAAATGAATGAGCAACCTGATGTGATAAGAAAAGAGACGAGAGAACCGTCCCTCACAACTGAAATATTTCATAATCAATTTCATTAGTGGAGCATATTCATCTTTCAGATATCGGAATGGGAATACTCTCTTGAGCTGCCTCAAGAAGTCGGTTTTAATGTATGGCTCGTAATGCTACCGGTCAATCTTCTACTTCTTGTTCCATGGTTCACCAATGTTTGGTATGTCGGTTTCTAATGAGATAGATTCTGGTGTAAGTGTGAAGGTGACACCAGCTAAGATAGCTTGATCTCCATGTAAGTGCAACACAAAAAGACGAGCCAGCTCATGATGAAATTGAACACTAGCCACATTTTGACAAAACTCATAGCATGACTGATGCTGAAAACACAACATAGCAAGAGGGCAGGCCTGCAATTCTATAAGGGTGGTCAGTTCTTCTCTAACATGTCTGCCACCTTTATGAGGCATCCAGGGTGCCTGTTCTTCCAAGGGTGAGTCACTTTGGGTTTCCACTTCATAGTCGGATGAATGCTCAGATGTCATGACTGCTATTTTTCAAACTGCCTTGAAGATGAAGATGCTGGTGTATGAAAACTGTTTAGACTGCTCTTTTAGTAATGTGTGCCAACTCTGCCACCAAAGGGGAAAACCAATGAAACAAGGACTATTAGGAAAGGGACATAATATCAAGGGATTAGGAATTATTGGGAGAGATTTTTTTTTTGGGAAATATGGGAGGGGGTTTACGAATTAGGTGTGGCAATAGGGTTTTAGGGTTTTCACATTTGACAGTTTTGGGAAAGGGAATTTAGGACAGGGGTTTAATAACTTTAGGGGATGGGGAAAGATGGGGTCAAGGAATAAAGGGAATTAAGGACAAAAGAAATAATGGAAAAGAGTAACCTTGGTGGCGAACATGTTTTGAAAACCTAGGCAATAGTTTAGATGTGAGGCATTCAAAATGATAGGGTTTGATTGTTTATTTGGAAGCTCAATACATGAACCATAACATACACCATAAACTTGAATGTTGAACAGTGAAAGAAGGAACTCGACCTACTTGAATTCAAAAGAAAATGGCATGATTTTGGCATTTGGAGGACATTTTGGAAATTTTGGGCCAAACAGCTGAGTGTGCCGCGCCGCTCACCCAACGCGCTGTGTCGTCCCAGTGCGCCGCACCCGTTCAAAATTACACTGGGCAATTTCTCCCATTGCGCCGCGCCGCCTGCTCTTCGCGCCGCGCCGGCCAAATTTCCTCCAACTTCACCCAAAACGCACACTAACTCAACAAATTTTCTTTGAATGGCTTGTCTTTGGTCTTGGCATACAAATGACCTTGATCTTCATGAAAAAATCTTTATAAAGACATGGGTTTTATTTTTGACTCTCCAAAACCCATCTTTATAATTTTTTGGCATTGGCACTTTTTCTATTTTAATACAACTCTCTTTTTTGAATTTCCTTTTGATTTTTTGACTGAAACAATGAAATTCTTGGAAAATTTTTGCAGGGATAGCTGACATGGAATTTGGCAAAGGAGACCAGGACTGTGCCTGAAGATTTCAAAAAATGAAAACTTTGAAATTTATTACAAAGGACAAAATGTTGACTTTTCTTCAAAACAGAGTTTTGAAGAACAGTCGTAATCCAATAGAAAACATGTGTAGAACCTCCCTCTGGCCTGCTAGAATTCGAACACTTTAACGACTAAATTTTTGAAACCCTAGACCTATGATTGACATGACTTGTTGCATCCAGAGACCAAGCATTGACTGTCATGGACTTTAATAAACATCGATGAAAAAACCTTAAACCAGTAGGTATAAGACATGAGGGGAATGAATGACAAATCCCTCCCGTCATATTTATGGCATGCTCCTAGCGGAATGCAGGTGATCGAACAGGATGGGACACCTAAAAATAAAATGCAAAAATAGTTTTGATCTCTAATGGAGGACTGACAAGACTGACTCTAATAAAAGTGTCGTGCGGATGCAGTTTTGGTGCTAGTGGTTTCATTGGCAGCCCAGTGCGCAGAGGGCATACAATTCAATTGGGCACGCTACCTGTGTAGCGTGTTCCTTGCGAATAGCAGAGAGGCATGGAACGATAGTAAGACCTTTCACTATTTGTGTTTGTTGCTCTCAATTGTGCTGGTCGGGTGGGATTTGTCGAAGGACAACTAGTTTCCTCCTATGGAGAAGGACTTACCGAAAGGAGCAAAGTTCGCATCTCAATGGGCCACTAAAGATGTTACATGGGTCACAAAGAGAAACATTTTTTGGGTATTGATGGAGGTGAGCATTCACATGACCATCGACCAAAAGCCATGGTTGTCACCCATCGTATTTGAAAAATTGTCAGGGTCAGGAGAGTTCAAAGAGGACTTCCATCATGTTTACATCCAAGTGCGCAAGGACCCTGAGCAAAAATGGTTTGACTTACCCAACCTTACTACGGATGCCGCTATTGCAGAGGTCATAAAGCGTTGGCCAACAGAGTGGCATTCTACATCCGATTGGCCTCCGAGATTAGTAAGTCCATGGAGAAAAAGAAAAAAGAAGCGACCAGATAGAAGGTTTAGTTGGTGGCTAAGAAGAGGAAGAAAGAGGTTGAGGAGCAGGCCCAAGTAGAAGCGGAGCGCGCTGCAAAGGAACAGGCAGAGAGGGAAGAGCGCGGCTCTAAAAGAAGTCAGAACTCTCCCTTGCCCCAAATGGAGGAAAGAGTGGTCAGAGTAGGGCGGAGGAGACCAGTAGGGGAGAACTCCCTTCCAAGTAAAGTGGTATAGAGAACAAGAAAAGGAAGGATCATGTAAAAAGACAAAACCCACTAAGTCGTTGCTAGATCCAATTACCTTGATGGAGGGTGACTTCGATGATATTGGAGATAAGGTTCAAGATACAACAACAGAACTGTTGCAGTAGTTTGAGCAGCAAAAAATGTAGGCACTAATCGCCATATAGACAAGTCTGCCCATGTTGCAGATCCAAACAACTAGACGCTAGGCAGGTGCAGGACAGAGTAGCACTGCATCAACCAGTTTGGCACCGGGGACCACTAAAACAGTGGAGATGGTTCGGTAAATGTATCTCTGGGTAGTCACGTTGTGTAATGGAGCTTTGAGCAAGGAGCTAGCCATTGACAAGGCTATTGTTAGCACTTTCAAGAATGTGGGCCTCAACTTGGCTGCACTCCCTAGTGACTTCCTTCACACACTGTAAGCAAGTGTGATCACATATATTAAGGCCCCAGAGAAGCGCACGTTGAGCATGATTAGTGAGTCCAAGGTAAACAATGAATAGATGTTTGTGGAGAAGAAAGTAGTGCTGGAAGAATCAAAGAAATTTTAGGCGCAAAACGAACAAACTCCATTAGTGGTGGCTGAGGCATGTAGAATAGTCCCTGAACTGCATATCTCAGAGGAAGCGCCTGTGGACGCGAAGATCAAGAAGTTGGTTGTAGGTGTGTGCGACATGAAGATGGAAGTGGCCAAGGTTCAGTTTCAACTAAACCTGAACATTATAGAGTTAGAATTGAAGTCACAGCCTTCAACTCCATAAGAGGTCAGAGAGCAGCATGAAGCTACTGTGAAGGATGGAGTCACAGCAGTGGACGCCATGGTGGTGAATTGCACTGTGCTCTTTGAGCAGTACATGGAGGTAGTCACAATGCTCCAGGAAGATGCTAACCTGCAGAGATTAAACACAGAAGCCAGTGAATTGCAGCAACTGTATAATGAAGCAAGAGTGACGACACGCACTGTCGTTATAGCACAACGATTGGCCAAGCTGCATGAGGCAACATAGTTTTTCGAACAAGTGGAGGCAGTGCAAAGGAAAGAGGTAGTCCTCAAGGCCAAATTGGGGCCTTGGCTAGATGAGGCCTAAGTTATCTCTGCCAACATTGAGGAAAAGTTGGCAAACCTACAAAGAACACAACAACAAATCAAGGAAGACAGTGCAAGACCAGCAACAGATGATCTGAATTTGAAACTACTTGTAAATGGTTTGCAAGGTATTCAATTCAAATATATACATGTTTAAAAGATGTCCATGTCTTGCAGAAAGAAAACAAATGAAATTTTCAGCTGTTCATGACCCATTTAAGTATAGCAGATTTATTTCCTTTTACTGTTTAACACACTAAAACGAATTTGTTCTGCAAAATAAATCAACCACAGATGCAAAAGAAGTTGATGAAGCAGTTCACCCCTCCTGGGCTACGTCTTCTGGGTCCAAGGCTCCCAAATGGGCCTATCCTTGTTTTAATTAAATGCTCAAATTGAATATACAGCTGAATAGAAGCATCTACAAGTGGAATAGATGCTAAAAACGAATTCAGATCAAACGGCATCACAAGCCACTCAAAGAGTCCTTGTTTGGTTTTAAAGGCTGCAATGCACCTGCAACTTTCACGTGGGTAATGGATGATGTCTTGCGTCCTTTTCTTGATGATTTCATTATTGTCTACTTAGATGACATCTTAATTTTCAGCAAGTCTAGAGAAGATCATGTCATGCATGTTAGGAAAGTACTTAATGTTCTGAAGAAGAATCAGTTATTTCTTAAAATGTCAAAGTGTGAATTTGGAAAGACTTCTTTGGTTTATTTGGGACACATAGTACGAGGAGGTGCTTTGAGAATAGATCCTGCTAAAATAGAGGCTATTGTGAAGTGGCCTACTCCCAAATCCATAACAGAGGTAAGAAGTTTTTTGGGTGCAGCTCAATATTGGAGGAAGTTCATCTCTAACTTCTCTTCCATAACAGCTCCTATGCATGCAGTGACAAGTGTGAAGCATGCTTTCCAATGGGGAGGTAAGTAGCAAAAAGCTTTCGAATCTTTGAAAGAGAAGATTAGTTTAGCTCTGGTCCTTGCATTACCAGATTTGAGATAGCCATTTGAGATACAAACCGATGCTAGTGATTATGCCATGGGTGCAGTTCTTCTACAACATGGTAAACCTATTGCTTTTCATTCTGAAACTTTTAATGGCGTTGTTGTAAATTATCCTACATATGATAAGGAGTTGTATGCATTGGTACAAAGTGTCAAAAAGTGGAAACACTATTTGATGGGCAAAGAAACTATTATACATACCGACCATCAGCCCTTACAGTACTTGCAATCACAAAGCAAGTTACAACAGTCACGACACTTCAGATGGATGGGCTTCTTGCAACAGTTCCATTTGGTAATAAGGTACAAGAAAGGTACTTTGAATAAGGTTGTTGATATGCTTTCAAGGCCTATTATTGGTGTTGTTACTTTACTTAAGAATGATTCCATGGTACATGATAGTTACATAGAACAATATGCATCTGATGATGACTTTAAAGATGTGTATGCTAACTTGAGTAAAGGGAATCATGTAGAGGAAAATGACTATCACATGCATAACAATTTGCTGTTTCATTTGGGAAAGTTGTGTATACCACAGGGGGAGAGAATAAATGTCATAAGAGAAGCTCATTCTTCTCTTATTGCTGGCCATTTTGGTGTAAGCAAAACAGTTGCACATCTACAGAGGTATTGCTATTGGCCTCGCATGGTAGATTCTGTTTCAAGGTTCATAAGAGGTTGTTCATTATGTGTTAAAAGCAAGCCTAGTAATAGGAAGCTTGGTTTGTATACTCCTTTTCTGGTACCTTCTAGACCATGGGAGAGAATCTCTATGGATTTTGTAACAGGTTTGCCTCCTAAGAGGGAGATTCAACATGAAATCCATTTGCATCCAGATTGTCCTCTTCCAAACATAGGCATGTACCGCATGTCTATTATGGAGAATGCTGAAATAAAGAAGCAAATCAAGGACTTGTTGGACAAGGGTTTCATAAGGCCAAGTACTTTGCCATGTGGGTCACCGATTGAATTGATTCCAAAGAAAGATGGCACTTGGCGTATGTGTGTTGATTTCAGGGCCTTGAACAAGATAACGGTAAAGAATCATTACCCACTCCCAAGGATAGATGATTTGCTAGACCAACTGAAAGATGCTCAACATTTCACTAAGTTAGACTTGCACAGTGGATATCATCAAGTACGAATTGAAGAAAGTGACATTTGGCAGTCAGCCAGTTTTAACTGGAGCTTTTTAGGCCAAGCTGGCAATTGGGAGTAAATGGCCATAACTTTGGCTAGGAAAGGCGGTTTTGGACAATTTTTTTTTTTTATTTTGGGTATTTTCAACCTTCTGAAGCCATTGCCATAGGCCTTACAGCCATTTGAGGTCATTTGCAGAGGTTTTGGAGCCGTGGAAGTTCTAGGAGCCACTAGGGCCCAGTATTGGGAAGACTGTATAGGGTTGCAGGTATCCATTGGTGGTGAACCAATAGTCAATCCTGAAGGATTCAAGTGTTCTGAATCCATTTTTACCATCTATTCCACCTGTAGATGCTTCTATTCAGCTGTATATTCAATTTGAGCATTTAATTAAAACAAGGACAGGCCCATTTGGGAGCCTTGGACCCAGCAGACGTAGCCCAGGAGGGGTGAACTGCTTCATCAACTTCTTTTGCATCTGTGGTTGATTTATTTTGCAGAACAAATTCGTTTTAGTGTGTTAAACAATAAAAGGAAATAAATCTGCTATACTTAAATAGGTCATGAACAGCTGAAAATTTCATTTGTTTTCTTTCTGCAAGACATGGACATCTTTTAAACATGTATATATCTGAATTGAATACCTTGTAAACCATTTACAAGTAGTTTCAAATTCAGATCAACAGAGTAGCTCTTGGAGCAAATCAAATAGGTAGCCACGCAGAGCGCAGCTAGGGTAGCAGTAGCACAAGTAGAGTTGGGAGGTCTCCGTAGTAATATCTTTGTGCTAGTAGAGTGACTCGGGGGCAAGTAACGATATTTGTGTTAGGGGCTTGTTGGGAGAGGGTCCCCTAGGGTCAATTTTGGGCCAAAAAGCCTAATTTTTATTGTAAGAAAAGTAAAGTCTCTGCAAGCTATAGTCGTGGAGCGCGTAGATAGTAAAGTGTCATAAAGGGTTTTACCCTTCTTTTATGTAAGTTGTGTCGGCTTGTATAGACCTACCCATGTTCTACAGGCCATGGGATTATAGAAAAAGGAGAGTCTTAGAGAGTCTATGAAAAAAACAAAGGATGGAGATAAATGTAATGGGTCAGTAGAAGAAAGAGTGAAGAAATCTTAGAGTAGAAGAAAGGCTCTGCAATTGTGTGCACAGAGGCCTAGAGTAGTGTCTGTAGCTGAGTGCACAGACCCCTCTAGCTAAGTGTGTAGGGAGGTCTTGAGTCTGAAGCAGAACTGAAGTATTAATAAAGAGATTATTCTAGAAATTCTTGTGTTTATCTATTTCCTTCTGTTATGAATGAATGCGCTATTATGTTATGATGAATGATGGGTTTATGAATTAATTATTGTATTGATCTGCAGTTTTACATGATTTATCTTGTTATATGGACGCACATAATAATAACTGTATACACGAACCATATCTTGTTTCATGTTAAATTTATCGAACACTTAAGTCGATCTGGGTGAATATGGGATTAAGGGTAACCATAGAGGTGCGTAAGAAGTTGATTCGCCTATTTAGGTTCGGTGAAATATAGTCATGAACGTTTATGGAGCTATAGAATCTCATTAGGGGAAGTTATATCGATAAACCCTAAGGACTTATCGATCTACGCGAAGGCAGGTTTAGGGCATAAAATGACATTACACTAATCTCTCGATCTGGAAACTTGGTTCCAGCATCCCCCCATATTGCTTTGAGTGAGATGTTAGTCTACGCTCTACGGGTTGATGTCGAAAGGGCCAGTAGTGTAGGGATTTGTTTGGAAAAACTAACTCTGAACCTGGGTCAGGATCCACTAAGCCAAAAATCCCACTATGCAAATTTTAGTTGTAGGGAGTGATGACCTGACAACTTTACTTTCATAAAAATTTATCTCTCTTCAGTTGTAAATAATGTATATATTCTTTTTACGGTTGGTTGCAATTTAGTTTAGGCATCACTATGTAAATATGAGGATTTCTCTTCTTTTTTTGGGTGTGTTTAATAATTGATGTTCAATCAATTGAACAGTTGTTGTTTAGCCAATTGAACAGTTGTTGTTCAAATCATTGAACAACTCCAATTAACCTTTTTTGTACTTTTTTGTTCAATTAATTGAACAACTATTGTTCAAATCGATTGAATAACTTTGATTTCTTCTTTTCGTATGTTTTGTTATTCAATCAATTGAACAAATGTTGTTCAATCAATTGAAAATTTTTTGTTCAATCAATTGAATAGTTGTTTTTCAATCAATTGAACAACTCTGATTTATATTTGTGTGTTTGTTGTTTAATCAATTGAACAACTCTGATATTTTCTTTTGTGTGTTTTGTTATTCAGTGAATTGAATAGTTGTTGTTCAATCAATTGAATAGCTCTGACTTCTTTTCGTGTGTTTTGATGTTCAATCAATTGAATAACTATTGTTCAGTCAATTGAACAGTTTTTGTTCAATCAATTAAACAACTCTAATTTCTTTTCGTGTCTTTTGGTTTTCAACCAATTGAATAGTTGTAATTCAATCAATTTGAAAAACTCTAGTTTCTTTTTGTGTGTTTGTTGTTCAACCAATTGAACAATTGTTGTTAAATCAATTGAACATTTTTTATTCAATCAATTGAGCAACTCCGATTTCCTTTTGTGTGTTTGAGGTTCAATCAATTGAAAAGTTGTTGTTCATCCAATTGAACAGTTATTATTTGGTAGAAAGAACAACTGTGTTTTTTTATATCAATAATTTTTGTTCCATCGCCAGTCATTTTTATCAAATTGCTATTTTTCTCTCCCATATTTTCTTAGTAAAACCATCTGTTTGGATTTGGAATTTTTACCCGAGATAAAATAAAAATAGTAATATTAATACCAATATGATTTGTAAAATATTTGATGGTTATTTTTATTTTGAAACTAACTTGGTTCATCTATATAATGACTGGTTGAATATCTTCTCTTTGTTCATATCATAAAATGATTCACTATATTAATACCATGTTGATTTTTCTTTCACACTTTCAATTGATAATTCCCTTTGGTATGATGATATAGGGATAAAAGCATATAATTCATTGGAATTTTTTTTACTTCTCACACCATCCCTAACTCTTAAGGAGTAAATGAGCCTCCCTCCCTTTACAATAAAAATATGGAAACATGGAAATATGAAACATCTTCTTAAAGAGGATAGGGGGTCTCATCACGAGCCATCCTAATCTGATCGTAAGGATGTAAGAAAGTGACATTCCATTATGGCCACCATACCAGGGTAATGATCTTCTAGATTGTCAAATCTGTCAGATGGACATGAGGTCTCATCATGAACCAGCCTGATCACTTTGTTATATCCTAGTGAATGACACTATGAATATTTGGTTACCATGTCAGCATACTGGTCTTTTTATAGCAATGAAAAGGAAAATAATCTAAATACTAAATGGAGGACTCTGGCTCATTTTTGGGTTAAAAAGAAACCGTGTCAAGGGTATGAATGCCTGCTGGTAATAGTGGCTCTACTTGTGGTATTTAAGTGCTATGTTACATTGCCAAATATTCCTTATCCCATTACTTCCTATTGATTCATTTCTATAGGTTAATTTACCATTTGAACAACCTTTATAACTAAATTAACCAACATCATGGTAAACTATATCTTTATATGCATTATATCATCACTGTCCGATCAAATTGATACCAACAATCATTATCACTTATCATCAGTCATGCGTTCGTCACTTTTTCCACCTAAGGAAAATATATCTTCACATAATGATCTAGTCTGTTTTATTCCTTTTACAGGAATTTCAAATCTTTTGCGACCTATACTGCTCTAACCATTTTTGTTGTATTTACACCACTTTGATTGTTTTCCATCTACAATTATGAATTCCCGACGCCCTTTCCCTTTTTCCCATGATTTATGGTCGTGGACGCCCTTTTCTGATTGGAGGGGGAAGGTATGCATTATGAATAGCATGTTTAGTAATTATTAAACCATTTTTTGATTGGAGTGGGGAAGGAGAGCATTATGGATAGCATATGAATTAATAATTAAGCTGCATCAGAAACTATTGATGCGACAAAAAACACAATTGCCTTTAATATTAACTCTAAAACAATGTCACTGCTCTGTTGATAACTTTAATGTTTTGTATATGACTTACGGTGTTGTTCCAAACTGTGAAATTGTGAGAAGAGCGAATGCAAAAGTGCAAGTGAACCAGCTAGTGAGAAACAACAACCATGGGAGGAAAAGCCATCCGCAGTGAGCCTACAATACTTCAAGTATTAGAATAGGCTCATGAAATTCTTGAGCGTGTTGACTGGCTTCAATATCTAACCAAATTATAGGGATTCCATGAGGAATAACACTTGAATTTTTGCAAAATCTATAGAATGGACGCACAACGGTGAAGGGCTGAAATATAACAATTTCTGAAGCGGCTATAGCTAAATTCTCTGAACTTCCAGTAGAAGGCACAAGATGGATTGATAAGGATGTTCTCCTGTAGGACAGAGTTGCAGTATTCCAAGACCAAGATGAACAATTGGTACACAAAGGAAAAAAGATTCACCGCACAACTTTAAAGAATCCAAGGCAGGAATTGGTGACCATTGTTCAGAGGTACATCACTTGTGATGGACATCAAGATGTAGTAAAACCTCAACAACTCAAATGGTTAGTTATTCTAAAGTGTAAAATTACAGTTAATTTGCTATTTTCTTTAAATTATTTATTGCATGACGTCACTAGTCGGGTTAGGAAGGTGTTGATGCCTCGAAAATCGCTGCAACAACATTGGGGGATAACCACCCGGTCCGGACCTTAAAAGCAGCTCCTTTTCTGTTTGGTGTGGTGGCTCCGACTGTTCATCTAGGTCCAGTTACCTTCTCCCTATTGCTATTGGTTTATAATGTATCTTATTTATAAAATTGCAGAGGAGAGTAGCCCATTTTACATTCTGCAATTTGTTATTTATAATGTTGGCCAAGGAATTGTTGGAGAGGAGAGTTTGTTGAAGAGAAATCTGCCAAATATAATTTTAATTGCTCCTAATTCTGATCTTCAATTGCTGGAGCATTCTCATTGCTCGAAATCCTTTTCTCCATATCTTTTCCACTGTTTTCCTGCAAAAGAAATCAAAATAAATTAAAATGCAATCAAAATATCATTTCTGGCAATTAAATCCAATCCAATCAAATTCTATTTAAATAAATAATTAAAAACAAAATATAAGCTCTATATTGATGCTTGGAATGGTTCGATTGGTAAATGATATCATTGACCAATGGATCTGCAATTTGAAGAGGCCTGAACCAATGAAAATAAAACTCAGAAAAATGATTTTGTTTTCAAAATTCGGAGCTTGATCTTCTGCCTGATTTTTGACCCAATAAATGACCAAATCTGTCACTGAAATCTCCTCAGAAATATTCTCCTTGATTTTCTCTTTCCAATGAGCCGTCCTGGGCCTCATTTGGCCAAGTAGAACTCAATTTATGAGCTTCCAAAGTTGATGGGTCAAATCTGATGTAAATCTGGAAATTCTGTTGCTGGGCTAAAAATGAGAATTTGAATTAAAAATTAAATCCTAAATTAGTCCCTAATTAATTCTAAAACTATTTATTAATTTAACTAACTAATGATTTATATACAAATCCATTCTTAATTAAAAACTAATCAATATTAATCTAATTAAAAAAACTAATTATTATTAATCTAAATGATATTTAAATTAATTAAATATTACATATAATTAATTAATTTAATTAATATAATATATTACATATTATAATATATTACATATTAATATAAACTAATTAATATTTATTAACTAACCTACACCACTACTAATTAACTTCACTCATAGGTATGAGTGTTTTTGTTAAAAATCTCAAACTAACTCAAACCTTAAAACCCATGTGTAATAAAACTTGCGGTCATGCTTGTTAATGATTGGGGAATCGCATCGGCATCGGGAATGAGTGTCGGCCCTTTTAAGATGTGTTAAACCAAAATCCCCGATGCGATATTGCATCGGGGAAGATATGTTATCGGGTGGCTTAATATGTTGCGAATAAACTTGTGACCCGATATCGCATCGGGGGTTTTGAAAATGGGTATTTCGGGGGCTTTTAAAATATGTTGCGAATACAAGTTGCGATGCGATTAAAACAATTTTTATTATATATTTTTTTTGTTTTAAATTTTAATTTAATTAAATTAATTAATTTAATTAATTTAAAATTTAATTTTAAACTTAAATTTTTATTTTTTTGTTTTATTTTTATGAACATAAGTTTGTAAACTACAGCCACTTGGAAGATAAATGAAAAATAAACTGCAGCCACTTTGAATGTTTGGGTTTTTTAGTTTAGGATTTGATTTGGAAATTAGAGTGAATTTCTTAAAACCCCGATAATTAATAATTTGGTTGCATGACTAAAAATGAAAAATGTTAGTAAAAACTTGCTACGGGTTAATATTTAAAATGAATGCCTTATTGAACTAATTTATTTACAAAATGCAATATTGTACATTTTATACATTTTTAACCCAGGCTAGATAAATGATGAGACTTCAAAGGAGTGCCATTTTCAAACCAGTTGACCAAATGAGGCGAAACAAGCGTCAATGTGAAGCTTATAAAAAAATCGATTCTAACAAGCAATCAAAACAAGAATCCAAAGAAAACTAAAAATTAACGAAAGCATAGGGCAATTAACTAAAATAAAAATCCAAAAAGGTGCTTAGCCAAATTTTTTATAGAAAGGGTCCCCATTATTGAAGTGAACACCTCAATAATGGGGGGGTTGTGTTTTTACCACAACAATGGCGACACGCGGGAGAAGAACCAGTTATCTCTGTTTAATGAGATTTTCCTAAAATTAAAGTAAAAATAATTAAAGAAGAGAATTATTTTTTGGCAGTTCATTAATTTGAATAAAAACAAGAATCATCTAACTGTAATTTTTCTTAAAACTTCTCATAAATTAAAATATTTCAAAACTCTATATCAATCCTTAATTAGTTGTAGAGATAAAGCAGGGGTCACTTTGCAGCTTAGCTTTTAGAATATACTCATTTGTCACAAGTAGAGCCACTGCTACCAGCAAACATCTATAGTCTCGGCAGGGTTACTTTTTCAAACATCATTGATTCAGAATCCCATCTTTAGAAGAATAATTGACCTAGAGATAAATCCACTTATATATGTATTACTTTTTATTTTTTTATTTTTTATTAAATCTTAAAAGCCATTGTCCTAGTATGGTAGCCAGATAGTTGACAATGCCATTCACTGGTTAAAATTGGACTGAACAAGCTGGCTCGTGATGAGACCCCTTGTCTTATAATTGTTTGCAATCATAAGCCATTACCCTGGTTTGTTTAGCAGTGTTGGTAATGTCAGTCTATTTTTCCCCTATGATCATGGTAAGCAGGCTCATGATGAGACCTCTTATCTTTTAAGTTTAAATATATTTCTGGATTATACTCTAGAAAAATAAAACTCTTTGGGACAGGGAGAATCATTGACTCCTTAAGAGTTAAGAATGACAATTTCAGAGTTACAGGTGCTTTGCTGTAAAGTGTCTTTACTTGGTTTAAAATAACTTTTCTTGACTGATAATAGAACTCTGAAAGATCTTAATAAAATTTTGAAATCTCAAAACGATTACAGTTTGATGAAAAAGAAATTTTCAGATTTTACGATACTTTGCCAACTTCTCTTGATTGGTAATCTCTTCCTTAAGTATGTCTACTTTAATAATAAGAAAATCAAACTTTACTAAGAGATTTAAGAAAAAGCTAATAGGTGACTATTAACAATTTTTCTCCACGTATCCTGACCATTGTTAGGTAACAAATAGGCCTTCCACATAAATAATGACAAATTCACCAAAATCAAAATTGAAATCCAAAGGAAAAGAATTCTTATGCTAAAATGAGAAAAGAAATCAGCGAACAAAAATAAAAACAAAGAAATCTCTAAAAATGGAAAGGAAAATCCAAGTCTCGCAAGATAAACTCAAACAAGAATGTTTATACCAATGTCTCCTACAATATGGAGAAAAAGAAAATAAGCATGTAATCATTCCTTCTTATGTTGAGATCTAGAAAAACATACCTTGCAGAGTTGTGAATGCTTTAGGCTTTTAGATAACAGTGATCGTAAAATTCAGCCACAATGAATAATTTCTGTTTGATATGAATCTTCTTGTTTCCAAGCATTATCTTAATCATTTTCTAAAAAGGAATGCTTAAAGAAACAGATTAAAGGTTCAGAAACTTCCTGGTGTAGCTGTTTCGATGAAGATTATCGCTGCTTATTGAAATAAAGCCAGGAGAAGAGTATGGACTTTGAAAATATGATTCGGCAGAAGATTGAAAAATTTTGTGAAGAGCTGCAAAACAGAGTTTTATATCAGCATAATTTAAAAACAAAAATTGAAACTAGAGTGATGAAATGGGAATTAATGGAAGTGGGCACATGAATCTTACCATTGGATAATTGTTTTTGATCTTACCTGAAAGGTGTCAATTTCTCCAAACTAACTGACTTCTTATTTTAATTATCATTAAAAACATGAAGAAATCCCACTAACCAAAATCCTATAACCCAAAATCATAATTTATTTTATTTAAACTAAAGCAAGCAGTAAAATGTAAAAATGAAATGCCTAGTGTTCAAGGGAGTTGAAATTAAAGCAAATGCATCAAAAATGAGAATGAGAATTTGCAGCAATGACTGTTTCTCAAAATATCACAAGTTTCATATAAATTCCATGATTTTATAAATAGTTCAGAATCAAGACCAAATCTACGATAATAAAATTTAAATATGAAGATAGAGAGGTCTTGAATTCCATTTTTAATTATGGAATTATATATTTAAACTAAAATGTATGAGAAATTGAAATAATTTGGATATGCTGCAAATTGGTCATTAACTGCTTTCTTACCATAGTGGTTACCCAAGCTTGCTTTTAAAATAACACATTGCCGTATCGGATGATTCACATAACATGTTTCTTCACCATGTTTCAAATTTAATCTGCAGAACTTCACCTTTATTGCTATGCCATATATCGATTAAATGTTAATAGCTCAAAGGCATGCATTGGAAGCTATTGCATCGGAGATTGCAATGGCAAATTGCCGATAAGAACATGTGCAATGAAATGAAGCGATCGCATCATTAAAGAAATATTATATCGGGGATCAGAGAATAAATTGCATCGTGCTTCCCATATTGCAAAATACACATTGTAGATTCAGAGAGGTGATGTGAGCGTAAGAATGTGATGAAATGATTGCAATATCGGCGATGCGATGGAAGTCGTAGCTAATCAGAAATCGGCAAACTTTGGGTACCCGATGTAACACAATATATTTTTTGCGATGCCGATATGCAATGAAGAGCGGACCGATAACTTTTTATGATGGGATTTTAATAACATATCGGATCCGAAATATCGGCCATAAATAAAATTGCAAGGAAGCGATTGCAATATCGACGATGCGATGGATGACGTAAATCGGTGATCGGCAATGCTAAGCACCCGATGTAACACAATATGATTGTTGCGATGCCGATATGCGATGAATGACGTGGCTAATCGGCGATTGCGATCGGCAATGTTATGCGCACGATTTAACAATTCTCAATATGCCGATATGT
This sequence comes from Pinus tabuliformis, assembly GCA_031772625.1. NCBI lineage: Eukaryota > Viridiplantae > Streptophyta > Pinopsida > Pinales > Pinaceae > Pinus > Pinus tabuliformis. The sequence continues at coordinate 1,804,979,692 of CM062819.1, forward strand.
GATGAAGAGTGGACCTGATAATTTTATGTTGAAAATTTGATAACATATCGGGTCCAAAACATCGGCCTCCTTTAAAGTTATACTCCTACCATTATTGCGATTGAACGGACGCGATATTTTATGAATTTGATTTGAATTTCATATCGGATCCGGAATTATGTGTTTATCGCAATATCGGTAAAGTCGATTATCGGAGATAGGCGATTCATGTTCATAGAAGTATACTTCACTTGGAAAGCTCCGATAAGCGAAATGCAATATGACATATGAATAAGATAATACATCGGAGGTCTTTAATGAACAATTTATGATCAAAAGGAATGCTAAGAGCTACTTCCGATGAAATGTTGTGATGCGAATGGTCTTATGATATTTCTTGAAATTTCAATTGGGTTTTCTAATGAATGAAAGCAAAGCTAAAAAATGCTTAAACTCTAATGAATCAGAATTGAATTTCCCTGAACCTGTTTGCAAATTTAAAATGAGTTTGCTGCTTACTTCAGATTTTGAAAAGAAATAAAAACCTGCAAATAAAATAGAACACAAATCAAAAATAAACTAAGGAAAAGAGAAATTAATAAGAGATGAGAACGAACTTGCAAATGCGTACCTGGAAGGAAATTGTCTGCAAATTTTACCTTATGAATCTTCAAATTCTTCCTTCGATTTATCAAAATTTTGACTTTGTTCAAAATCATCTCATTATTTATTCTAAATCTAAGTGTGCAATCAGCCTAAATGAAATCAATCATTCATGTTCATGGAATATAAAATTTACCAGAAATAAATATGAAACTATGCTTCCCTTTCGAAGTGAAGTAACAATTTATTACCTCTGCTCATTCCGAATTAATCTTGAGAAAAATCTGTATTGTTATAGTGACTTTTTAATAATGCCTTTAGTAAATAAACATGATGCGTTTTTACAGCATCAGATAATAAACTAAAGATTAGAATGAGATTAAGCCACTAATTGTAGAAAAATGTCGAAACAGATTTAAATGTGTGCACTTGGCAAAATGGGCATCCTTAAGATCAGCTTTTGGCAAATTCCGAGGAATATAATATGAACTTCATATGATTGCTGTGACAGGTTAAATTGACTGATAATGATTTAATTAGAATTAGGCTTATCATAGTCAATCATACATCTCATAGGATAATGGGATCATGAAGCTTTTATATCCTCAAATCCTTACCATATAAATTTCAAAAGAAGATCTTAGAAGGAAATCCCGAAATGAAGAAAAGTGGCTTTGAGGCAATCGATGCCAAGTGCAACTTTAATTGACTTTGATCAAGAATTATTCAAAATAGGCAGAGTAGAGAAATCGCTATAAGAAATTTCAAAAAGGAAAGCAAGAATTAAAATTTTCTGATAAGGAAAAATGTTTCCACTGAACATGTATGAGAAGGCTGATTGCTTTGTTTTATTTTTTTAATCTACAGAACTATTGCAAATAAATTAACTACATAAAACTAACTAAATTAATTCTACTCCTATTCTAACCATATACATGAAAATGACTAGGTATAGTCATATTTCCAGTGTAGCCATTTTCTCATTTTAATTCCCGCATTTATGTACAGTTCAAATGTTAGTAATAAAAATACAGATTTGACTAAACTAAGGAAAATAAATATGAAATCAGAATGTACAGTTATTGTTAGGAACTTAATTAAAATTTCTCTCTCATGAAATTTCCTTTCTAATTGAATACCAATTGGATCATAGAAATCTGGATGGATTTCTATTAAAAATTGGGAAATATTCAAAGGAAGAGATAACAGGCCAGATTGTGAAGATGAGCATTTAGATTCTTTGACCTGAAAAAATTTGTTAGTATTATGTACAAATGTTAAATCATTGACAATTTCTCTTGAAGGAAAAACTTCCAAATAATCTTCAAATGAGTCAATGAAAAATGAATGGAAGTTTGTCAAATGACATGGAAAATTATTAATTGAATTGAATTGCTGGCCAGATTGCAAAAATACATTCTCTTGTTGACATTGCCTTTGAAAAAATAGAAGCTCTTGATGAAACATTAGCATTGATATAAATTGGAATATTAATATCTTTTGATGCTCATGATTATAATATGAAACTTCAATTTCCCAATTCGGCAATGCCTCGATTGAGTGTTTGATAATAAAGTGTTCAGTATGCCAGCAGAAAGTGTGAAAAAATTGAAAAATAAAATCTGAAAATAAATCTAATTTTATACAAAATAGCTGTGAAAGAAAAACTAAAATGAAGTCACTATTTGTACAACTAATGTTACAGCACATTTGGGATCGTTTTGAAATGATTTCATTTTCACAAGGAATGGCCAGAATTATGGAATTTGGGTGATTTCGAATTCCAACTTGTGAAATAGAAAACGAATTATGATTATGAATAGGAATGGGAGTTTGATCCTCATATGAATCATAAATTGGAATGATTTCTTGAATGGTGAAATCATGAAGATAATTTGCTGCTCTAAAATGAGGATTAGTTGAGATAATTCCTAAATTGAAGCGTTCTTCATCCTCAGATGTTATTTGAATTTTATTAAGAGGATTCTCTTGAGAAAAATTGAAATCAACATCCTCAATATCAGAGTAATCATCATAAATGACCTCACAAGATTCTCTAGAATTTCCTTCAATCTCATCCAATATATCAAAACAAGGAGGGACAAGAATTTCATGTTCATCAGTGGCAAAAGAATGATCAATTATTGTTTCTTTATCTTGATAAAAACTTAATGGTAATTCATTTAGATCAGCCTCTTTAATTTCTGGAATATCATTAACATCAAGAGGAAAAATATTACCATTATTGAAAATATCAGGATAAAGGGAAAAGTGTGAACCTGAAACAATGCATTTAAAACTGTCTCTGTTTGAGAGCTCTTGTGCATTATGCTCATTGTAAATTTCAGATTGCAGATCATTCATTTGCGTGCATATGCTTTCTTGAAGAACACTGCTTTGCTGCTCTGATTTCGGCATTTGTTCATCATGGAGAAATTCAGAAATTTGTACAGCAGTTTGCATTTTATTTGCTTTGATTGCTGCTTGTACTTGCTGATTTGCGATTTGATTTTCCGAATTTACTTCAAAGTAGCTTTCAGATTTCAAGGCGGTTTTTTCTCCAAAATTGCTGCTGTTGTCTTCTTGCATTTGAATGGAAATATTTTCCAAGCTTTGTAAAACCACTTCGTCACCATTTATTTGCACATCCGAATTGGGATTCTCATTTGTATTGGAAGGGGATGGAACAAAGCTTGAATCAATTTCATATGGATTGGGAATGGTTGGAAGAGAACTAATATATTTAAACCAATCTAATGATTCTTCTTCCATAGGTTTATCTTCGTCGCTAAATCTTAAACAATTCAAGTGAAATCGAATATGAAAATCATTAACAGATTCATTTTTAAACCTTCGTAGATATTCAATTTCTTGACATACCTGTTCATAATCGTAGCCGTCAAATTTACCAATGAAAATTGTAACAAATTGATCCCAGCTATGGATTGAGGCAACTGGAAGAGTTTTGCACCAGTTTCTGGCTTTTGCCGCAAATGTGAGAGTAAAAATTCTGCATAAAATGCCTTCATCAATTCCTTGAAAATCGTAATTTGACACATTTTGAATAAATTGAAAGACATGGTTAAAAGCAGAAGAATTTTTCTTACCATTAAACTTTTCCTGAGACAAGAGTCTTACCACTTCGGGTGGAGTATTGGAGGATGCACGTCCATGGATACAACTCCAAATTGGAAGTTTAAGAGGAGCCATCACAATAAATAAAATATTAAAATTGAAAAGACTCCAACAGACAAATTTCTCAGGCCCTCCTTCTAGCGCCAAAAATGTTGATGCCTCGAAAATCGCTGCAACAACATTGGGGGATAACCACTCGGTCCGGACCTTAAAAGCAGCTCCTTTTCCGTTTGGTGTGGTGGCTCCGACTGTTCATCTAGGTCCAGTTACCTTCTCCCTATTGCTATTGGTTTATAATGTATCTTTAACTACCAATAGACAGGGACATCAGATCACTTCTTCTTGCTGATCAGGCAAGAGAATGACCCTTAAGCTGATTTGGGTTCAGCCAAGCCACAACTAAAGTTTTGCCTCTTTGAGGAGAGGACTTAAAAGAATGTATAATTTACTCTAAATGCAAGCTTATTCTATGATGCAAACAAAAGAAACTAATCTAAATCCTATCTTAATTAGGCAGATATAGATCTAACCCAACTAAGAGCAAGATAATTAAAGTATTGGGATTTAGATATGTCTTGTTTATAATGAATACCAAGTTAATGAAGTAGTTCAATTAACTGATATTATGGATATCAAAACACATCCTATTGAGACCTCTTAACTGAAATAATAAACCAACAACACTTAGGAAGTAGTTCACATAAATGATATTGATTATCAAATCAGCAAATCCAATAATTGAATAATGATATGTGGAAATAGTTCACAACATATTACCACTCAATAAATCAGTTTTAATAAGGCAGATTTCTGAGTAAATAGTTACTCAGAAATCAGAAATTAATCCATAAGAACAGAGATACATGATAACAACATTGAGACAAACTACCCATATTGACAATAGTGCACAAACATGAATAAAATTACACATTCCTGTTACCATAAAAATGAAACTGATATTTAAAACAGTAGTATTAAAAATACCAATTTATTGCATCCATTTCTCTGTTCTTGGTCTCCAGCAACCCTTTACATTGCTTGAACTTCTGCCTTCAAAACTAGAGCCACAATAGTGCAAGCTTTGTTCTTCATGCATAATTCAATATACAAAGGGAAAATCCTCAATAATCCCCAGATCTGAGATTTTTCACTCCTCTCTCCTACAACTCTAAATTCCAATTACAATAGTGCTTTCAGCAGTCTAAAATTGCAGAGGAGAGCAGCCCTTTTTACATTCTGCAATTTGTTATTTATAATGTTGGCCAAGGAATTGTTGGAGAGGAGAGTTTGTTGAAGAGAAATCTGCCAAATATAATTTTAATTGCTCCTAATTCTGATCTTCAATTGCTGGAGCATTCTCATTGCTTGAAATCCTTTTCTCCATATCTTTTCCACTGTTTTCCTGCAAAAGAAATCAAAATAAATTAAAATGCAATCAAAATATCATTTCTGGCAATTAAATCCAATCCAATCAAATTCTATTTAAATAAATAATTAAAAACAAAATATAAGCTCTATATTGATGCTTGGAATGGTTCGATTGGTAAATGATATCATTGACCAATGGATCTGCAATTTGAAGAGGCCTGGACCAATGAAAATAAAACTCAGAAAAATGATTTTGTTTTCAAAATTCGGAGCTTGATCTTCTGCCTGATTTTTGACCCAATAAATGACCAAATCTGTCACTGAAATCTCCTCAGAAATATTCTCCTTGATTTTCTCTTTCCAATGAGCCGTCCTGGGCCTCATTTGGCCAAGTAGAACTCAGTTTATGAGCTTCCAAAGTTGATGGGTCAAATCTGATGTAAATCTGGAAATTCTGTTGCTGGGCTAAAAATCAGAATTTGAATTAAAAATTAAATCCTAAATTAGTCCCTAATTAATTCTAAAACTATTTATTAATTTAACTAACTAATGATTTATATACAAATCCATTCTTAATTAAAAACTAATCAATATTAATCTAATTAAAAAAACTAATTATTATTAATCTAAATGATATTTAAATTAATTAAATATTACATATAATTAATTAATATAATATATTACATATTAATATAAACTAATTAATATATATTAACTAACCTACACCACTACTTATTAACTTCACTCATACGTATGAGTGTTTTTGTTAAAAATCTCAAACTAACACAAACCTTAAAACCCATGTGTAATAAAACTTACGGTCATGCTTGTTAATGATTGGGGAATCGCATCGGCATCGGGAATGAGTGTCGGCCCTTTTAAGATGTGTTAAACCAAAATCCCCGATGCGATATTGCATCGGGGAAGATATGTTATCGGGTGGCTTAATATGTTGCGAATAAACTTGTGACCCGATATCGCATCGGGGGTTTTGAAAATGGGTATTTCGGGGGCTTTTAAAATATGTTGCGAATACAAGTTGCGATGCGATTAAAACAATTTTTATTATATATTTTTTTTGTTTTAAATTTTAATTTAATTAAATTAATTAATTTAATTAATTTAAAATTTAATTTTAAACTTAAATTTTTATTTTTTTGTTTTATTTTTATGAACATAAGTTTGTAAACTACAGCCACTTGGAAGATAAATGAAAAATAAACTGCAGCCACTTTGAATGTTTGGATTTTTTAGTTTAGGATTTGATTTGGAAATTAGAGTGAATTTCTTAAAACCCCGATAATTAATAATTTGGTTGTATGACTAAAAATGAAAAATGTTAGTAAAAACTTGCTATGGATTAATATTTAAAATGAATGCCTTATTGAACTAATTTATTTACAAAATGCAATATTGTACATTTTATACATTTTTAACCCAGGCTAGATAAATGATGAGACTTCAAAGGAGTGCCATTTTCAAACCAGTTGATCAAATGAGGCGAAACAAGCGTCAATGTGAAGCTTATAAAAAAATCGATTCTAACAAGCAATCAAAACAAGAATCCAAAGAAAACTAAAAATTAACGAAAGCATAGGGCAATTAACTAAAATAAAAATCCAAAAAGGTGCTTAGCCAAAATTTTTATAGAAAGGGTCCCCATTATTGAAGTGAACACCTCAATAATGGGGGGGTTGTGTTTTTACCACAACAGAAGGCTAAGGACCCACATTCTGCCATCATCCATCATGGTCTGATTAAGTTAATCATCATTCATGAACTGTCCCATTAGAAGTTAACTTGGGATAGATGAAAACCTAGATGTGTAGACAGGTATAGATGATAGAAACATTGATGACCTAGAGACTGAATAGCAGTAGCTAAAGGTAACAGGTCCAAAAAGGGTAAGGAAAAGAAGGAATCCTTCTTTGGCCTCAGGATGAAAAAAATGTAGGTTCTTTGCAAGGATAAAATCACAATAGCGCACCCCAATTCCAACAAAATAAGAAGGGTCATCTCATATTCCCTCTCAAAGTCCACAAGATGATTTTTTGTAGGAATATGAGGAAGAAATGGCTTGAGTATTGGATAATATGGGGACATACTATGAAGAAAGGGATCCATCTGGAAACTCTGAAGGGAAAAAATGTTCCCTTAACCAGTTTGCCTCTACCGGTAGTTTTGTCCATGCTAAAAAATTTTTGTTTGTTGATAAATTGGAGGGTTAGAGGGAATCGGTTCCCTCTATGAATGAGTCCCTTGAGAAAGAGGCCCATGCAAAGGAAACCCTCGGGGATGGAAATCAACCACAGGCTATTGCTCCATTGGAATCCTTGGAGAAGGAATCCCCTATATAAGAAACCTTGGAGGATGAAAATCAACCAGGGGATACTATTTTAATGAAGTCCCCAGAGGATGAGGCCCATGCAGAAGAAGACCCTGAAAATGAAAATTACTCAGGAGATATTGTTCGATTAGAGTCCCTTGAGAGAGAAGCTCATGTATAATAAGACCTTGAAGATGAGAATCAATCGGGAGATATTTTTCCATTGGAACATAACCCTAACATTGGCACATCTCCTCCTGAACCTGAAATAAACATAGTTGTGCCACTGCCAATCAGAAATCCCACTTCAAAGAAAACGTAAAAGGATAGATTGAGGAGGTTTACTAAGAAATACAAGAAACAGAACGAAACAGTTAAAAAATTGAGTGAGTGGTTAAAGGAAGCAATTACGGTTCCAAAATTGAAAGTGGAACTGGAAACTGTAGGGACCCAAACATAACACTATTCTTTGGAGGATATTGAAACACAACCTAAGAGTCCTTGTGTTTGTTCAAAAGGGACTGAAACAGAGCAATGTCCTTTGGAGAATATTGAGACTTAGACTAAAGGTCTTTGCGTTTTCTCCATGGAGACCCAAACAGAATTTCCCACCACAGATGTTGTTGTCCAAACCAATTCTGAGGAGAATGCATAGGAAGACTGTTGTATGCCCCAAGAAACAATTGAATCTGTTGTTAAAACTAATTCAATGATAACACATGTTAGTGAAACTCAGACAAACGAAACCTCTCACTATGTTCCTCTAGTAAGGGAAGATGTTATCATGAAATTATAGAATGAATTAGCAAAGACTCAGCAAGAGTTGGCTCAACATAAGGAAGAAGTAGTACCATTACAGGTACAACAGGAGTTGCGGAAGAAATTCAAGGCACTTATTGTAACAGAAGACGACACTTTCCTCGACTTCAAAGATGAGAAGAAGAAATTAGAGAAAGCAGAAGCCAAGTTACAGAAGGCCAAGGAGAAAATTGAAACTATTTGTTCTCTTTACTCTAATTCTTTGTCTTGTCAATCACCTGCCACCAATTATGCATTATTCTTGTTAGAAAGATACCTCTTGTTGAAAGTTAAAGTTGTCAGGGTTGGTAAGTCAGCGGAATTCAAGACCACTCCAAACTTTGTCAAATGTTTTAAGGAACAAAATGAATAGGTACAACGCCTTCTATGTGAATTATACATGCACAATTTTTTCTTGGAGGATGAACTAGATAGTAATCCTAGCCCCTTCATTGGGGATATTCAATTTCAAGCTTTTCTCTCTTTTGCTACCAATCAGGTTAAATGGGCTAAAGCCTATAACACTTTTCAAAAAAGGGAATATGGTATATATTTATGGGTTAGGGGAGAACCCACGAAACCCTTACATCTTTCTATCCAACATAAACAGTTCATGAAACAAAAAGGAGTCGTGGCTCAATTAGGACCACTCCATACAAATATCATACAGGCAGGAAAGGAATACTTTTAGGAAATTAAGGAGGAAGATTTGTCGGCAGCAAGACAAAGATGGGAAGCTTCCACTAACAATGTCAAGAATAAGGAGACATTTGGGTATAGAAATTTCGAAGTTGCTACTTCTCGCCTACACAAATACAACAATATGGTCCTAAGCATGGGCCCTCACTGGATAGGGTGCTGCTACAACTGTCCTATTATCTGGTACCCTCCTAATGGGTATTACAGTGATTATAATTTTCCAGATTACAGTGTAAACCAAGATTTTTTAATACTTAAATGGAAAAATGGTTTTAGGCTATATAAGGAAGAAGTTTATCCTGCCTACTCCTTAACACAAGTGCACCACAATCATCTTATTTCATGAGGAAATGCAAAAAGGTAAGCATCGAAGTATGTTGGGACGTGGAAAAGGTATGTTTTATCCTCATATTAGCTTGATTAATCATTTGTATTTATGTTTTTAGCTTCGTTTTAGGAATAAATATAGAAGAAACAATTTTAGAAGCTGGATAAAATCGGTCATTAATGATTTCAGTAAATTTTGGCATGAATAACTAACTTTCGCTATCTTTATGTGCAGGAACATGAATTGAATGATTATTGTTCAAATGATGGAACAACAGTGACCAAGAAAGGTAAAAGGACAACATCTCTATTATGAAGTCCAACGGAAGACTGGGAGAACCAAGTCTATTTTGTGATGAAATCAGATTGTCAGTTGTGAAATCCTTAAGATCTCCTGATCCTGAGGATTCACTTCTATCCATTTTCCTTTCCTAGGTTATATAAAGCTAACACATGAAATGAACAGCTAGCTAGAACTTGGGATATTTCATTTTTACACAGAGTACTATCATTACTGTGATTTTGTAACTTTGTTATCAATTTTAATGAAGAAGAATTTGTTTCATCTATAATCGCATTTTGAGTGTCTTTCGACAGTGGCTTACGGAGACTCTAGGCCTGGTTGATATCAGATTTACTGCTTTAATCGTGTCATATTTATTTATGTTTACTTTTACAATTGTTTATTACTGTTATTTCATGAAATTAGAATTATTGTGATTGTTGTGAGTATTGATTGTTACGATTTTCCTTTTTCTGTTCAAACTAGATTCTAGGTCTTGTTGTGTTTAGATATGCATGTTAATCTTTAATGAGTTTATCAATTAGTTTTAGTATTTGATTGTTGTTCGTTCTGAAGTAGTGTTATCGGAGATCTTAAGTTATAGTTGATTGTTTCCAGTTAATCGTTTGAATAGTTACTTGATGTTAATTTGTTGTAGTTTTTCTTTCTCACTAAATGAGTTATAACTGATGCTAGTTAGATTTGCTAAGGGTGATTCCTTTTACTTGCATTCAAATTCTATTTTCTGCACAATAGGTTGAAATATATTTGAGACTACTTTTAACGTTTTTCTTTCAGATTTTCTTGGGTTGAACTTCAAGAATTAGATCTTAATTATTGCAATGATTCTAAATAATTTCATTATGAATTAACCTCTGAATTCACTTGCATAGAAAATGTTGAACACTCTTGAAATAACAAACTTACCCTGGGCTGATAATTAATGTAGGTATTAAGATTGCTTTAAATAGTCATCTTAGTGCACCAACACATTCATATTTTAAAAATTAATTACAAAATATTCTAAATCATGTCAAGTTCATCAAGTTATGCTTACATAGTGGGGGCACACTTGGTATAGAATTGAAAAAAACACACGGTCATTAAAAATGACACATTGATAACTAAATAACACACACATATCAAATATATCTTACAATTTCCATCAATAAATATCGATGGATAACTTCTTAACAGTAATTCATTTTTCACACACAAATTTTGAATTTGCATTGCCCCATACAATATATCATTAGACATCCCATTATCATTTGCACAATGTATTATGCTAAATGATTAAAATTGACTGGTGATATTTTTTTCTTTTCCATGCAGTGCTTTTAACCTCTCCTTTTAAACTTGGTACATTCCTTTCATCTGGTTTCACACAAGGTCAGAATTGGTGAAGACTACAATTCCATTGGATCCATACTCCATAGATTTTCCTAAGCCTTCTATAAATGCAATATAATATGCTTCATTGTTTGCTGTTATTCCCAGTACATTCATTTTCCTTTGGAGGAATTTCTTTGTCACAATATTGCATAGAACATAAGTAATCATTGCTTCCCTGGATTGGGATCACAAGAAACTTCTATACATAATGTCCATTTTTCAACCAAGTTTAATGAGTTTTTTTATCCTTGTAAAAAAAAATCAATAAAATTAATTTAATATATTTATACAAGTATTGTTAGGTTGTGCAAAATATTATGGTTTATATAAATCTATCAGAAGGTTAGGTAGCAAGAATGGTTGTTTCTACTTGTTTGGATGGTTGGAGAATTGCAAGAAGAATAGAGATCTCTAATTCAACTTAACTATAAATCTCTAATTCATTCAACTTAGCATCAATTAAACTGAACATTGAAAATATTTACTAATTTATTTTTATGTTCATTCCATAGATAAAAATCATTCTAATTCAAATTAGCTTCAAATCATCCAAATTTCATTGTATTTATTAATTTATTTATATTTTCATTCTTGGAAATTTAACACTTATTCATGCCTTGTTATAAAATAAATTTATTAAAGCTATAATACATGTTTATTTATATGCCATATATGGGTTTATTTATATGCTTCTTTAAAAACTATAGTTAAAAAAGAAAAAAAAATGAAAAATGATAGACTCGGTTTTATTATAGTAAATTTAATATATAAAAATTTCCTTCTTAATATTAAAACACTAACATTAAAGTTAAAACACCAAAAATACATGACAAATCAATGTCAACACTCTAATTAGATTCACCTAATCCAAGTAACAATATGAGCTATTCACATAATCTAAGTAACAATGGTAATGGTTCTATTTTCTTTTATGATTAAGCTTGCTGGTTCTGTTGTAACACTAGTTGTATATGTTGTTTCCATAATCAGTTACATGTACTCATCACACTTCTACATAAGATTCAACATTACATGTATAGAAATGAATAGGGGTTTCAAGTTTCCCTAATTACTTATATCAGATTAAGCTTGCATTGTGTTAGAGATTTATCTTCAGCCTGATGAAAGAATAAGGCATGTTTCTTACTGTTATACGAAGAATGCAAACATTATCTGCTTGCATCTATTCTGTATTGACATATTTTGGGTCAGAGTCATGAGAAGAGGAGATGTTATAATCACAAGGCCCAACCTATCAATGAATGATGTTCCTATGACGCTAGAAAAAGGATGGGTGCATGCCATGAAGTCCTTCAAAGGCAATGCAAACGGTTATAGGTAAATTTGATTGTTGTCCAAATTTGTATTATAAGTTCAATCCTTATAAGTTTGAACAACATATTGATATTTATTATCTATTTTTTGTAAACAGAGATTTCCCTCTCTAGGAGAACTCAGAATAAGTGCATATTCAATTTTCCCAGATCCGAATGAAGGACTGAGCCAACTACTGAAGCCTTTTCACTGAATGGAAAAGGAAAAAGATGGACATGGATTAGAATTTAAAATCCCAGTGGACACAGAGAGTGTATTACGAGCTTGTACATGAATGTCTTGTTCCTGTTATGACAATCTAAGCTTGTAACTCTAATCAAACACGACTTACTTACAACTTACTAACCCATATCTATTGTGTACATTAATCACCAGTGTTCCCATATTCAATACATGGGACATATATCATAACTAAGCTTATACCTTTGTGTAATATGAGTTATTCACCTAATCTAAGTAACAATGGTAATGGTTCTATGTTTCATGTATGATTAAGCTTATTGGTTTTGTTGTAGCACTAGTTGTATACATTGTTTCCATAATCAGTGACATGTGCTCATCACACTTCTACATAAGATTGAACATTACTTGCATAGCAATGAATAGGGGTTTCAAGTTTCCCTAATCATTTAGATCAGATTAAGCTTACATTATGTTATATCTATATCTTCAGCACGACGAAAGAACAAGGCCTATTTCTAACTACTATATGGAGAATGCAAATCTTATCCACTTTCATATATTCTTTGTTTGTGTATTTTGGGTCAGAGTCATGAGAAGTGGAGATGCTATAGTGATAAGGCCCAACATAACAATGAATGATGTTCCTATGATGGTGGAAAAGGGATGGGTTCATATGGTTCATAGAGGAGAGAGATTGATTACGTTCCCAATGCGTTTTTGGTGAACACCGAGAAGTTTGGTTGCTATTGTTGTTTTTCAGTGGTATAAATGGGAGGAACAAGGGATATCCATTATCATTAAAAAGGGAGGAAAAATAAAAGATTTCATTTCCTTTAGAAAATTGGTATAAAAGAAAATAAAAATAGGAGATATGAACAAAGCCAATTATGGTGGTCATAGCAGCAACCTCTACTTCTTAGCTTCATTTCCTATTGGATACAAGGAACTTATTCTCTACTAAAATAATTTACTGGTGACGGAGACTTACCTGGTCCTGACGAGGATCTTCCAACGATGAGGGTGGATCAGGAGAGAAATCTTCCAACAATGAGGGTGGACGAGGAGAGAAATATTCCAGTGATGAGGGAGCATGAGGATAGAAATCATATAGTGATGAGAGTGGATGAGCAAGATGAGAAATATTTCATGCTACAAAACAAAAAAAATCACACAAATATCATAAAAAATATTTCACTAAATTAAAAAATTTATAAAAAACAAAATGTGTCAATCACCTGGTTGGTTTCAGCTCTCGGAAATAGACCACACAACACAATAACGCTCGACACCTAACCACACAATGTAACACAAAAATGCTTACCTTTCACACAACAGAAAAATCAACAAAGTGGAAAACGTCACAACAACGTATGTCCCATCATATATATAAACATGTTTTCGAGCAAATAAATAATTTGGCCAAAAAACCTAGTTCAGTCGAACAACAAGATCGGTCGAATAATATTTTCGACCAAATTATTTATCCGGTTGAACTATTTTTTTACCCACTTTTTAAACTATGGTGAAATTTTTCTTTAATGATCTTCATTAGTCTATACAGCCAAAATTTCAGCTGAATGTTTGTATAATAGTTCCGTTGAATAAATTTAGGGAATTCGGCCGAAATAATGAGGTTGGGAATTTTTTAAAGGCATTTATCACAAAAGTATAACCCAACTTTACATTTTCACCCAAGTGACTCCATAAAATAAGTTGATGAGAGATAAATTAAGAATTGGATGATAGTGATAATGATGCAACAATAAAGAATAAAGAGATCTATATGATCAACAATGATGATCATAAAGAGTGATGCACTAGCAAAGAGTATGATGAAAGAAGATGATGAGAAAGAGAAAGTGATGTAATAGCAAAGAAAATGGGAAAACAAAAGTGCAAGGTGAAATATATGACACAAATAACAAATAAATATGGAAAACATGCAAGAGATGAAGAAACAAAAGAAACAAGGAAAGAATAATAGTACTATTTAGATGCAAATGTAATTGTATATGAAAACAACATCCTTAAAAATTTAATGGTCCTACTTAATTAATATTTTGATGAGTAATGGAAATTTGAATCGAATGTATGTCACTAGTAATGTTAATATAAGCCTAATGAGATGGGTATACTCCCAAATTATATTAGGTTGAAAATTTCATGGTATTTTTAAAACCTATTTGTAAAAAATTATTTTGAATGTTCTAGGTTGAAACGACTAATGTCTATGATTAAAGAAAAAACCATAAAATAAAAAGTGTTGTTAGTGGTATGTAGAAACCATTTGTAATGGTTGAGGGTAAGCCCATGTAAAAAACCACAAGTGTAATGGTTACAGGTCAACTACAAAAAACCCATACCCATTATGTGTCAACTATGGAAAATCCATACATATGATGATGATTGATGATGATGTAGGGAGAGTGAAATTTCTTATGTCTTTGCAAGTACATAAATACAATTAGTGAGCATAGAATAAAAAGATGAAGAAGAGACTAGTTCTGATCCATATTTATAAAGGAATGAAGTGAAATACATATTCAAACAAAAACACAGAGCTACAACAAAAACTGAACTTCAATTCATTAATAATAAAATACTAAAAACAAATTACATGCAGAGTGGAAATAAACAAACTCGAGTGACGGTAGCTTATCTCTGAGAAGAAATGTGATGGCTACATGCCTTTTGAACTTTGTTACAATTGAGATCAAATGAATTTTTATTATTGAGAAACAAGGGAAGACCATAAACATCAAAAAACCTAACCCTATGAGATGAAGCGCTAAATGTTTGTGGGCCCTATTGGGGTTAGTTGGTATATCAATTTCTGAGGGTTGTAAATTTTGCATATAATCTTCGTTTGACATGTATGACACTTCGTTATAAATATCTACCTAAGGAATAAAAATTTCGTCTAAAAACTCCCATCGCAAGCTTTTGGTTTGCGCATTTTTCAAAAAAACATCATTTATGGCCTCAAAACTTTTCCAGAAGTTCAAAACCTAAAAAAAACTACCAAAAATAGTAAATTGTGCTACAATTAAGGAAATGGAAAGAAACAATGTTGGGGTTCCAAGTGGAACAAGTGGGTGGCCACCAATATCTACCTCGATCAATCCTTCCACCTCAAAAGCAATGGTCCCCATTGCATTGAGTACCTCCATGAGATGGGGAAACTTGTGCTCAATTTGGTCCCTAGTAAGCCACTTGCCTTGGTGAAGGAGTTGGCCAACTTTGACAACTCGATACAGTTCGATCCTTTGTTTATAAGTGTTTTGGATTTGTGTGTCCATGATATGATTAGTTATGGAATATTCAATGAAGTCTATATTGAGCTTTGTTGGTGTCAACAACTCAAAAATGTATGATGTGTCCAACAATGGTGGAAATT
Organism: Pinus tabuliformis; assembly: GCA_031772625.1. NCBI lineage: Eukaryota > Viridiplantae > Streptophyta > Pinopsida > Pinales > Pinaceae > Pinus > Pinus tabuliformis. Next base: position 1,804,995,520 of record CM062819.1, read on the forward strand.
ATGGTTGAAGGTGATGTAGATTGAATATAGAGTGCAAGCCAAGGAATTGGCAGATACTGAGCTTAAAAGTGCTATCTCCCACATCCTTAGTGATGGTGTAAGGCTTGTATCGGGGTGGTCAAAGCTTATGATGGGCTTCAGCATGGCGTTCTTTCTACAGATGTAATCAAACTTTATCGCCCGCCTGAAACTTATGTGACACCTGATCTTGATCATGTCATTGTTTGTACGTGATAATGGCTTTCTACAAGATGTCATGAACCTATTATAAAATGTGTTATATGTGTTCAATAGACCTAGTGGCTTTATCTGATTTGGATTGAACATGGGAAGATTGTCCATGTGTAGTTGCAAAAGGTAGTGCAACATCAAGGGAACATAATAGTTGAAATCCCAGGACCACTTCAAAGGGGCTATGGCAAGTCGAACTATGGAGATATTTTGTATAGTTATGTTGAACATAGGGAATACTCTCATCTCATTTTTGTGGATGTTGGTAGTTGTACATGCATAGTATGTGCATGATCATCTTGTTGGCGACCTCTATCTGGCCATTCGTTTGGGGGTGGAATGTAGTCAACTTGGTGAGCTTCGTTTCCAACAATGACCAAAGGCTCGACCAAAATTCACTTAGGAACCTACTATCCCAATTTGATATAATGGTATGCGAGATCCAAAAATGTACCCACACTTATTCAAAGAAGAGTTTAGCAATTGCTTTTGATGTGATACTCTTGTTGTAGGAAGCCAATAAAATTTTTCGACAACCATAAATACATAGTCATTGCCATACTTGGTAGAAGTAATGAAGGAGATATAGTCCATGGAAATGGATTCCTAAGGCCGACTAGGCATAGGTAGAGGAGAATATAGTCCTTTCTTCTTAATTCTTTCTTTTGCAACGACACAGGCAATGCAGGATCTCATGTACTTTCTAACATCTTGTGAGAGATTTGGAAAAAAAAAATACTTATGTACTATGAACAAAATTTTATCCACACCAAAGTATACTGTAAATTGAATGTAGTGTGCCTACCAAATTAAGTTGGCACGTTCTATTGAAGGAGAAGAAATATGGCCTAGGTAGCATAATAATGCAACCTAAAGTTGGAAGTTTGGAACTTCCCATATGTCTGTATAAATTGAAGAGGTTGGTGATTTGTGTGGATAACCATATCGATTACTAGAATGTATTGCTTCCATTGCTAAGAAGCCTACATGATGAAATACATCTCTTTATTGTAGGTGGGGTATTTCTGAATTGTATCAGAAAGTTTTTCACTATGATAGGCCACTGGATGCCTTTGCTAAGTGATAATTTCACCAATAACATAGTAAGAGGTGTCTTTTTCAATTTCATATGGTTGTTGTATGTATGGAAATGTGAATACAGGATCTTCGGAAAGGCGGTGATTTAGCTCAATGAATTCCTTCTATTGGGACTCGGACCAAAAAAAATTCTTTCACTCTGCCCTTAGTAACTTGACTCAAAGGCCAAGTGACATGAGAGAATAGCAACATGAACCTTCAATAAAAATTAGCAAGGCCAAAAAATTTGTGAAGCTTTATTAGAGTGGTCGGGGCTAGCCAATCCCAAATGACTTGGATTTTAGTTGGGTCCACATGCACACCTCATTCATGAATGATGTAACCCATATAGTGGACCTACCTATGCAAAATGTGAATTTGTCTAAGTTGGCACATTATAGTTTGTGTTGCTGCAGGATCTGAATGACCTACCGAATGTGTTGTAAGTGATATTCATAATTCTTGTTGAATATAAGGATGTCATCTAGATATACAACCATGAGCGATTTGGTAAAAGGCTTCAAGATGTCATCCATTAGCCTCATAAAATTTTCAAGGTCATTTGTCAACCTGAAATGCATGACCAACCACTAAAAAAGGCCCTCTTTATATTTGAAGGCAGTGTTCCACACATGCATGGGTTATATTAGAACTTAGTGATAGCCATACTTCAAATCGATCTTCCTGAAGAACTTGGGCCCCTTGAGCTAGTCAAGAAGGTCATCAATCCATGGGATTGGATAGATATGCCTAAGAGATATTTTATTTAGTGCCAGATAGTCAATGCAGAGTCTCGAAGTCCCATACTTCTTATGTACACATACAATCAGGCTCCCACAAGATGAGGAACTTGGTAAGATGTGCCATTTTTACAAAAACTCCTTAATTTCTCACTTGACTTCATCATTTTCCATAATAGAGTCACGCTATAGTGGCCCACTAGGTAGAGTTGCTCTACGGGTCCAATCAATTGATTGCTTGACCTGATAGTGCAATGGTTCCCTTGTGGGTAAGGAGAATATGTCATTGTATTCTTCCACAACCTTATCCACCTACTTCTGTTGTGTGGAGGAACCATTCCTAGGGTCCATGGATGTGGCAATGATATTCCCCTTACTTTGAGAGAGAATTAGAAATAAAATAAATTTCCCAGACTAGGAGATTATTTTGCTATATTTCTTAACAGATATCAAAGAAATGGAAGTATGTGAGACTACCTCCAATATCATGTATATCTTATTTCCCAAAATGATAATAACAATGTGAGTCTTAGACTCATACACAGAATGACACTTCCATAAGTATGGTTGGCCTAATAATACATCACAAAGTACCTCGTTTGTGAAGGGCTTCATGTTATAGGGTAGGTGGCACTATTGGCTGACGCAGACATCTCGCCCTTAGTGGAGCCATTTTATGGTGTAAAATTGTGGATGTGGTGTTGTTGGTAGGCATAACTGATTCACGACATAAACTAATATGAGGTTCTTTTAGCTCCTGTTGTTGATAATGAACTACAACGGAGAAAATTTCACCGACATCTATGAGTGGAAGAGACACTCCCCCTCCTCTGGATCTTTGGGATCATATTTTGGACCTTGGTGGTGGCAACTGTAGAACAAGGCTATGCATCGATAATATACTTCCCCTTATTGGTCCCCTTGTTTGCTTTTGACTCAGAGCGGGAACATGTTTCTGACTTTGAAGCTTTCGTCTTGACCACTAATGATTGTTTAGCATGATAACTATTTGTGTTAAGAGTGGGGCTCTTGTGGAACTCACACCATTTTCATGTGTCCTTCTTTGTCTTCGTGGTGTTATTTTTTCTTGTGGATTTTATGGGTTTTCCTAGGTCACCCCACCGTGACTTTGTCCTTTGTTCTACAGTATCATGGTGCCCTTTCCTTTCTTTGGATTCGTAGATCCAAAGTCTTGCTTCTTATGTTTTAATTTATGTTCGATCTTGACGGTATATTTGTATGTGAGGCCAAGTGAGGAGATGTCCAGAAACTTCATCTCATCCTCGATGTATTTATGTAGATAGAAACAGTACTTGAGAACCATATGTCACTCAAAATCCTTTATACCTAACTACATGCAAAGGGTATGAAAAATATTTGTAAACTTTGGCATGTCTTGGTCCCTTACCTACCATAATGTACTCCATTTTATGTACTTATCTTCATATCTCTGGACAGGATAATATTGTTCCTTGACAACATCTCAGAAATAATTCCAATTTGGTGTGATTGAAAATAGTGATGGTTCCTTCTCATCTGTCTGTTCATAGTAGGTTTCCCACCCGTCCTTAACATGGGGGGTGACCTTGATGAGCACAAAAGTAATATTTTCCCTATTGGAAAAATTATGGACTAAAAAATATCCTTATACAATATTCAATCATTTATATATGACATATGCATCTATCTCACCTTCAAATATAGTAATGTCAAATTTAACGTGTCACCCCCTAGGTGGTTGTCGGATGAAGATGCTTCGCCTGTTGCTATCCACTGAAGGATATGGGAAATTTTATCCATAATATCATTCCTTTATCACTTGAGGGATTATTTGACAACATTTTCACAGGCTCTCGTACTCCATCGTCTTTCTTTTCTTCCACCGTGGGAGGATGTCGAGGTCAGGAAGGTCGATGTTGTAATGGTTCAACCAATTCAAGTCCTAACTCCTTAAGCCTCGACATCGTTGGGGGCATGCATAGGAAAACAAAGAAAGAAGAGATTGCTCTCATACACTGATCCATATTTACGCAAGAATGAAGTGAAATAAACATTCAAATATGAACAAAGAACTGCAGTGAAAATTCAACTTCAATTCATTAATAATAAAATACTTAAAATTGTTTACATGCAAACTCAAAATAAACTAGCTCGGGTGATGGTAGCTTATCTCGAAGAAGAGATGTGATGGATACATGTATTTTTAAATTTGTTACAATGGGGCTTGAAGGTCTAGTATTTATTATTAATAAATAAGGGAAAAACATAAACACCCAAAAACCAAACCCTAGGAATTGAAGTGCCAAACGTTTTTGGGCGCCATTGGGGTTAGTTGGTACATCAAATTCTCGGTGTTGTAACTTTGGCATATGATATTTGTTTGATGCATACAACACCTTGTTATAAATGTCTATCTAGTGATAACAAGTTTTAACTACAAACCCTTTCCATAGGCTATGGATTTGCTCATTTTCCATAAAAGCATCATTTAGGGCCTCATAATGGCACTAGAAGTTTAAGAACCGAAAAAATTGCCAAAAGTAGTAAATTGTGCTACAATTAAGGAAATTGAAGGAAATGATGTTAGGGGTCCAAGTGGAATAGATAGGTGGCCACCAATATCCACCTAGATCAAGTTCAAATAAGTTAAAGAATGCATACTAAAATCATCAATACTCATCCCTATATGTCAGAGTAAATCCTACTTGTGATATGAGAAATAATGTTAACTAAAGACAACCATTAAATGTTTAGTTGAAATAAAATAATTAAATGTGATATAACTATGTTAGGTGTTTGGTTTGTTATAAATATGTTTCCGTTGATGGCAAAGGAAATGAGGATAAAGGAAAAAGAAGAGGTGTCTGCAATAAGTATGAAGATCAATTCAAGGTATTATGGAGCAGGTGTGGTGACTTTGGAGATATTTTTAGTATAACAAATCACATAGAGCTCTTTTGGAAGCCACACAGATGGGTAGAGATTTAAAATAGATTGCTAGTGGTATATAGAAGTTCCAGTGTGTCCTCCTAGATCACAAGTTATTGGCAATCAAAGTTTAGTACCCCCAAGGTCAAAGTTGCAGAGTTAAACTGGTGAAGGATTGTTTGGAGCAAGCTAGTTTGCCGACAGCGTCAAATGGAGTAGCTTGCCATGTCAGCTATCCAAATTGTGGGGAAAATGTGGCAGATAAAAAAACAGTAGAAATAATTTTGATTGGCCACTGGTGGACCCCCCCATAACACTTCATCCCAATGGAGGTAGCCTAGAAGAAACTAAGGTGCACAAAAGAGGATCGCCTAGGATGATGCAAGCCTAAGATGACACAAATTGAGGAGGCCCACCCTGGAGGAAATAAAGGTGATGATCCCAGATGATTAAGTGTCAAGATAGCATGGCAGAGCATAGTAGAATAAAGAACCAATGATTAAGGAGCCAAGCTAACATGGAAATCGATAGTGTAAAAGCTTGAATTTGGTGGTTTTATGATTAAAACTTCAATAAATAAATTCATCATAATATATAAAGGCCCAAATAGATAGATTGAAAAACATGGGTGGATAATGGTGCCGGCATAATATCAACATGATGTGGTCCAATGAGAGGAGGACATATGGCATGCATTTTCAACATTTTTGTATGGTCAAAGGGGTCAAATCCAAGTGACACATGTCACCACTAATATGGCACCATATGGCATGGATTATGCCAACACGATTCATTATAGAAGGTCATCCTCAAAATATTTATAAGGTGCACAAGTAAAGTGCTTACTGCTTTGGGTTAACCTATTGTTGGGAAATGTTGAAGGTGTCAGAGACAATTCATCCGACTTGTAGTTTATTAGTCCATGAGCACAAGAAGTGGTTCCCATTAGGACACCGCATCCTGGTCCTTGGACCCCAAAAGATTTCAAGTGAGTGCAATGGAACTCCAAGCTTACTAAGCATCAAGGCATGGTGGCAGAACAGTTGGGCAGTGCACGGTTAATGAGAACAATGAAATGGAGGACCCACATTGACATGTGATCCCAGAGGGAGGTTAAGTCAAAGACAACGTTAAAGGGACAGAACATGGTTTTGTTGTACAATGGCGAACATGGATGGCTTGACAACTTTAAAATTGATATTTATAGCATATTTCATGAAGCATTGAAAATAAAATGAAGGAACAAACGATTTGGCAGCATAGTATAGTGGCATGGAGAGTTTTAGAGGCATTTTTAGCAAAATGTTAAATTTCGAGATTCACCCAATTTAGAAAAAATCTCATAAATCCTATAACTTACCATAATGGAAGAAAATACAAGTTTAACTTTGTTTTTCTTGCAAAGCACATTTAGAAGACTTAATTGAGTAGGACAAAGGAGAAAATAAAGAAACATGGAAGCATCAAAGTGGAAGATAACTAAAATGAAAAGAACAAAAAATATCAGTCCAAATTCCTTTATAAACATAATCAAATTTGCAAGATTGTGAATAACAATGCAATTGTGTTAATGTGTTGACTATGGATTGATGTTGCTGGTGGATGATTATGAATTGGTCAATAATTAAAGATTGCTAAAGATATTTGTATGGTGGTTTTGGTGAGTGATTGACGAGACAAATTTATTTGTTTATGTATGGAAGTGGTATTCCTGATTTTACTGTGGAAATTGTATGAAAGATGAACCATTCAGCTCATGCAAGTAGTAGCTTGCAGATTAGGGGTTGTAACTCCTTCTAGTAGTTGTTGGTAAATACTTAGGGATTGAAACTCCTTTAAATGGTACTTGATAAAATTAGGGGATGTAAGTATTTTTAGTTGTAGCTAATAAATCAAGGAGTAGAAGATTCATGTTGGTTGTAGCCAAAGAAAAATGCAACAACAAGTTGTAACTTGCCTTGTGAAGATATTCTGGAAATTTTTGAAGAATCTACGTGTACTATTTGTGCTAGTTATGATGATTCTTTCCATGCTCATCTAAAATAATTTGCTGAAATATTTCTTGGTGTCCTGGAATCATTGTAACTAAATGGAAGTTTTAAACTTCCTACAATAATAATTCAACCCGCCCTCTCATTATTTTCCTAGTTTCTGACATAGATAAGACTAAATAATTAAATTTGACAAAATTATAATTGCCTACAATTATATATGAGATGAATTGTATACTAAATATAATATAAAAGATGACATAACCCAAAATTTTCCTCTATGTTCTTGCTTCTTATTCTTCATATATTTATATATGTGTCTTTGTTTCAAACTATTAAAACCTAACATAAGAAAGACCTTTGCAACCATGCCTCATGTTATTCGGGAACGAACCTCCCTTCAAGTCTATAATAGTGGTCCATTTCATTTTACATAGGACAAATCCATATGTTTAGGCTAATACCATAAGGGAAATTAATAATATTAAGGCATCTTTCACCCGATTGGTAAAAATCAATTTTTACTTGCAACTAGCTTTTCTATGTTATGACTTTTATCCTTTATCCAAGGAAAGATACATAAATCCTAACTTAAATTAAATGTATGACATGCTATTAAACCTTGGTTGCATGGAAACAAACACTATTTACAATCCACCGGAAAATAAAATTATCTCCCCACGAAAATACCAAAATAAGTTATTATAGGATAATACATTGATTGTAATATTGAAATTTAGCTGGTGAATAGGCAGTTTCCTCCAAATGAGATTCATGACTTCCATTGCAAATCTCTTCACCATTCCATTTCCATTTAGATCAAATAGCGACAATAAAACATAATTTATGGAGGCCAGTCAATTCTTGTTGCTACTTACTATTGTGAAACTGATATCGAGTGCCATATGGGACTAGACAAATGCCGGCCTAATGTGAGGTACGTGGGGTGGCAGCACGGTTCATCTCGTTGCTCTAATTTCCCGTCAAAATGATATGATCAAGAGACTTAAAAGTTATAATGACATTATTTCCATTGGGATCATTGGTCCCTAGGATTTTCCTTGTATCAAACTCAACTACAAACATGTTACTACTATTATTGCCATTAGTGGGGGTGATCCAGATTTAAATAGAAACACAACAAATTACAGAGATAATAGTAAACACAGAGATGCAATGGAAATAATACTTCATTTCATTAATGTAAAATACTGAAATATGCTTACAAATAGGGATGGAAATAAACCAACTAGGGTGATGGTAGCTTATCTCTAAGAAGAGATGTGGCGGCTACATGCCTCTGAACTGTCTTACAATGAGGCTCAAGGGCCTTTTTATTATTGAACAATAAGAGCAAACGCTAAAAAACCAAAACCCTAACCCAAGGAGATGTAACACCAAGATTTTATGGGCCCTGTTGGGATGAGTTGGACAGCCAGCTTCCCGGGGTCGCGACTTGGTCATATTATCTCCGTTTGATGCTCATGATAGCCCGTTGGAAAGATCTCTCTGAGGACTACGACAGAAAATATGACTTTAGAAATCAATCATTGGTGGTAGATTTCCCAAGAAAACATCGTTTAGGGCCTCAAAACGGATCCGGAAGTTTAGGACCCGAAAAACTGCTAAAAATAGTAAACTATGCTATAATTAAGGAAAATGAAAAAACTAGATGAAGCAATGGTGGGGGCCCAAGTGGAATTGGCAGGTGGCCACCAATATCCACCTGGATCATTCCTCCCCCCTTAGGAAGCAATGGTCCCCATTGCGTTGAGTTCCTCCATGAGATGAGGGAACTTCTGCTGAACTTGGTCCCTGGTGGGCCACTTGCCCTGGTGAAGGAGTTGGCATGCTTTGACAACTCGATACAGTTGGATATTCTACTAGCGAGTGTGCTTGATCTATGAGTCTGTGATCAGATCAGTTGTAGCTTGTTCCATGCAATCTGGATTTAACTTTGTGGGTGTGAGCTATTATGCAATGTCAAATGTGTCTAGTAATGGTGGAAAGTATGGCCGAAGGTAATCCACATTGAACACTGGGTGCAGGCCAAGGAATGGGGGAATGCTGAGCTCAAATGCATTGTCTCCGACAGCCTTGGTAATGGTGTAAGGACCATATCAGAGTGGTCTGAGTTTCTGATAGGATTTGGTAAGGCATTCCTTTTACAAATGCAACCAGACTTTGTTGCCCACCTGAAATTTGTGTGGCACCCAATGTTGATCATGTCGCTGCTTGTACTTGGCATTTGATTTCTCTAGAATGTCATGGACCTACTGGCGAATATGTTGGATGTGCTCAATGAAGCTTTTTGCCTTATCTGTTTTAGAATGGTCATGACTCGAATTTGCGTGAGTAGCTGCAAATGGCATGGCCACATTAATGGAACATAGTGGCTGGAATCCCAAGCCCACCTGAAAAGGGATGTGACCAGTCGAGCTGTGGAGAGCCTGGTTGTAGCTGTGTTAAACATAGGGGAGGCTCTCATCCCATGTGCATGGATGCTTTGAGTTGTACATGCACAGAATGTGTACGATCATCCTTTTGACAACCTTTGTCTGACCATTAGTTTGAGGATGGAAGGCTGTGGACCTAGTGCGTTTCGTGTCCAGCATCGACCAGAGACTGGACAAAAATGTACTGAGGAACCTTCTGTCCCGATCTAAGATGATAGACTGTGGGATCCCAAAGTGTACCCACACTTGTTCAAAGAAAAGTTTAGCAGTGGCTTCTGCTGTAATATTCTTCTTGCAGGCCGCCATAATGGCCATCTTTGAGAACTTGTCGATGACCACAAAAACACAGTCATTTCCATGCTTAGTGGAAGGAAGGCTTGACATGTAATCGATGGAGACGGATTCCCCAGGACGAATATGGGTAGGTAGCGGGGTATAGAGGCCTTGCTTCTTGATGGTCGGTTTGGCAATGGTGCAGACAATGCATGATCAGATGCACTTCCTGACATCCTATTGAAGATTCGGCCAATAGAAATACTTCTGCAGTACTGCCACCATTTTTTGATGCCGAAATGCCTAGCAGCCTGTCTGTAGTGTGCTTCCCAAATCATCTTGGCACACTCACTTGAAGGAACACAAAGGTGACCCAGGTGGCATAACAGGGCATCCTGGAGGTGAAAATCTGGAACATGCTGACCCTCCAAGAGTGTCTGATATGTGTGGCCAAATTTGGGTCACTTTTATAGAGAAGTGGCCAATCAGAAGTCTCGTGCCCACAGGAGTTGAGCACGATGGTTAACGCCATGATCGGTGGTCGACTGAGGCAATTTCTAACATTATTGGTGCTACCCTTCTTATACTTGATATTCAAATGGAACTGTTGCAGGTATGTGGACCACTTCTAATGGCAATCATTCTGCAATTTCCCTTGGGTTTGTATGAACTGCAAGGGTTAGTGGTCTGTGTGGATGACCATTTCCTTCCCCAAAGTGTAATGCTTCCATTGTCGGCAGGCTTGCACAATGGAATACATCTCTTTGTCATAAGTGGGATACTTCTGGACTATGTTTGAAAGTGTCTCATTGTGATATGCTAGTGGATGCCCATGTTGAGTAAGGACTACCCCAATAGCATAGTCAGAGGCATCTGTCTCGACCTCAAATGTTTGTTGCAAGTCTGATAATGCAAGAACTGGTGCCGAGAAGAGGCGATCTTTCAACTCTGTGAATGCCTTGTGTTGAGATTCGGACCAAAATAATTTTTCTTTCGCTCCTCCCTGGGTGACTTGACTCAAGGGCCAAGTGATATGAGAAAATCCCAACACAAACCTGTGGTAGAAGTTGGCAAGGCATAGAAAGCTATGAAGCTCTATCAGAGTGGTTGGAGATGGCCAATCCCGAATGACTTGGATCTTAGCTGGATCCACACACATCCCCTGTTCATCAATAATGTATCCTATAATGTATCCTAGATACTAAACATGGGTCATGCCAAAAGTTCATTTCTCCAAATTAGCACATAACTTGTGTTGCCGCAGTGTTTGGAGAACCTGTCGGATGTGGTGGAGGTGCTCTTCCTAACTCTGGCTGAAGATCAGGATGTCATCCAAGTATACCACTACAAATGAGTTGGTGAATGGCCGCAAGATGTCATCCATTAGCCTTGTGAAGGTTGCAGGATCATTCGTCAATCCGAAAGGCATAACCAACCATTGGAAAAGGCCCTTCTTGGCTTTGAAGGCAGTCTTCCACATGTTGGAGGGTTCAATTGGTACCTAGTGATATCTTGACTTCAAATCAATCTTGCTGAAATATTTTTCCCCCTTTAGTTGGTCCAGGAGGTCATCAATCCATGGGATTGGCTACCTATTACAAACAATGATCTTGTTCAGCACTTGATAGTCAATACAGAGTCTCCAAGTCCCATCCTTCTTCTATACCAACATTATCAGGCTCCCACAAGGCGATGAACTCAGACGGATGTGACCTTTTTGGAGCAGCTCTTGAATCTACCTCTTGTTCTCATTATTCTCTAGAGTGGAGCACCGATAGATTGGTCCAATGGGCAGCGGTTCACCTGGCATTAGATCAATGGAGTGCTTGACCTAATAGTGCAGAAGAACCTTTACAGGGTAGGTGAAGATGTCCTCGTACTCCTCCATGACCTTGTCCATCTGTAGTTGTCATGTGGAGGGGCCCTATCTGGAGGTCGTGGCCACCGTCTTCTTCTTTCCTTAAGGGCATATCATCAGGAAAACAAATTTCCCAGTTTTTGAAATGAGCTTATCGCATTGTTTTGCAGTAACTAAAGAGACGTCGGTAGATAGTGCTACCTCTGGTATCCTGTACAACTTATTTCCCAAAGTAACAATAACATCATGCGGCCTTGATTCATACAAAGCATGTCACTTCCACAAGTATGGTTGTCCTAATAGTACATCACAAAATTCAAGGGGAGAAATGTCACACAATACCTCATCCATGAAGGGCTTGATTTTGTATGGAAGGAAACACTATTGTCTTACGCAAAGATCCCGTCCTTGGTGAAGCCACCTAATGGTGTATGGTTTTGGATGTGTTGAGGTCGGTAAGCCTAGCCGCTTCATGACCTCTACCGAAATGAGGTTCTTTTGGCTCCCACTGTCGACAATGAACTGTAGTGGGGAGCCCTTTGCCCACATCTGGGAGTGGAAGAGATGCTCCTCCTCCTCTGGATCTTCGGGTTCCTCCTTCTAGACCTTTGTGGTGGCAACGGTGGCGTTGGGCTCCGCATCGATAATATGCTTCCCTTTGTCATTCCCCTTATCAGGTTTTGACTCAGAGTTGAAACATGCATCTAATTCTGAAACCTTTAGCTCAGCCACCAGTGACTGCTTGGCCCAACACTCACTTGTGTTGTGAGTGGAGCTCTTATGTAACTCACACCACTTTCTCGTGTCCTTTTTCGACTTCGCGGCACTGTTCTTTGCTTGCAGCTTTGGCGGGTTGTCTTGAGCCACCCTGCCTTGGCTTTGTCCTTTTTTCTATAGTTTGGGGGCACCTTTCCCTTGTTTTGGATTCGTAGATCTAAAGTCTCACTTCTTCTATTTAAAATTTTTCTTGACCTTAACAGCATACTGGTATGTCATGCCGAGCGAGGAGATGTTCAGGAATTCTATTTCTTCCTGGATGTACTTGTGCAGGTAGCCATTGTATTTGAGTACCAAATGCTGCTCTGTATCCTTGATACCCAACCTTATGCGAAGGGTATGGAAAATATTGGTAAACTCTGGCATGTCTTTGTCCCTTCCTTGCCATAGCATGGTCCACTTTATGTATTGATCCTCATAGCTTCCGACAGGGTAGTACTACTCCTTGATGGCATCCGAGAATGAATTCCAAGTAGGTGTGACTGAAAATAGTGAGCTTGTACTTTCATCCTTCTACTCGTAGTAGGTTTCCCACCAATCCTTGTCGTGGAGGGCTGCTTTGAGAAGAGTGAAAATAATCTTTTCCCAGCTGGAAAAATCATGAACAGAAAAATAACCCTCTACCAAATTTAACCATTTATCAATGGCATTTGTGTTTATCTGACCCTCGAATATGGGGATTTCAAAATTAACTTGTACCTTAAACAATGTGGCCTTTCCAGAGTTTCTGTTGGAAGCCGATGCGTCGCCCCTCGGTAGCCGCTGAAGGATCTGGGCAAAGTTGTCCATCATCATGTTCCTTTGTCACTCAAGGGCTTCTTCGAGCAAGATTTTGATAGGATCTCCTACCCCCTTGTCTTTCTTTTCATCCACCATGGGAGGCCATTGGGATTTTCAAGGATGGTCTTGCAAAGGTTTGACCAGCTCAAGCCCTAACTTCTTATATCCTGACCTCATTGGGGACATGCACAGAAAAACAGAGAAGAAAAGTAGACAGATCTAATACCACTGATCTAGATTTAAACAAGAATGCAAAAAATTACAGAGATAACCATAAACACAGAGATGTAGTGGAAATAATACTTCATTTCATTAATGTAAAATACTAAAATATGCTTACAAATAGGAACGGAAATAAACCAACTAGCACGATGGTAGCTTATCTCTGAGAAGATATGTGGTGGCTACATGCCTCTGAACTATCTTACAATGAGGCTCAAGGGCCTTTTTATTATTTAACAATAAGAGCAAACCCTAAACAACCAAAACCCTAACTCGAGGAGTTGTAACACCAAGAGTTTATGGGCCCCGTTGGGGTGAGTTGGACAGCCAACTTCCCGAGGTCACGACTTGGTCATATTATCTCCATTTGATGCGCATGATAGCCCATTGGAAAGATCTCTCCGAGGACTACGACAGAAAAGATGATTTTAGACAAAAAATTGTTGGCCATATATTTCCCAAAAAATGTTGTTTAGGGCCTCAAAATGGCTCTGGAAGTTTAGGACCCGGAAAACTGCTAAAAATAGTAAACTTTGCTATAATTAAGGAACCTGAAAAAACAAGAAGAACTAATGGTGGGGGTCCAAGTGGAACTGGTGGGTGGCCACCAATATCCACCTAGATCAGGAGGTGTTGAATAGTGCCAGCCATTTTCCATAGCTATTAGCAGGAAAATAATCATGGGAAGTTATGATGAAAGCTAGACCTAGCTGCAGCTTCCATTCTTATTAGGTTGAATATTGAAAGTGAATGAGCTACTCAAGGATGTGGTTTTATTTCGATGGTCGAGCCGAAAACTCATTTTCAGCGAAGCTCTTTCAAATATATTTTTTGGTAAGTTACTAGTATCTAGTGTCACCAAATAGACATTGGAGTTCATTGTAGAGTTGAAAATAGTGAAATTACCAGCATCTCTATTGAGATTGAAAGTAGGAAAATTAATAACATAATCACAAGCAATTTCTTTGACCAATATGAACCCAACGACTAACGGAATTATTACTTGTAGGATACTAATTAAATTCTACACCAGTACAATGCAAATTTGGTGAGAGGCACAACAATTTAAAATCACAATATGGAGGTGAAGAGCAGAATACTATTTCAACACTTAAGAATTATGACTTGGTTAATAATGGAAATAATGAATGAAGGTTTATAAACATAAGAGCATTTTTAGAGATAAATAGATGGCAAGAAGGCAGATAGGAATTATAGGATTTCGTGGTTGAAGGAAATACCAGGTTGTCCAGTGACAAAGATGAAGATTGACTACCTTTTTTTTCTCCTCCGTTTGTATTTCCTCCTAAAAAATATATTTGTGCATAGTGTCAGTCCAATACAATAAAGTACTCATAGTTCATATTTATATAACAAAATGGGAGGGAGATACCTATCCCAATAGTCTAAATTAGTGTGTGATATGCTCTCTAAATTTGGAATAGGATTTAAAGAATTTTAAATTTTTTATCAATATATATTAATAATTTAAGTATTTGGTTTTTGTTCGTTGATGTAATTAAAAAATGCATGAAAAAAAATTAATATTTTTGGTTAATTTTAGTAAAAAATTATTTAAACAATATTAAATTAGTTATATATATATATATATATATATGTGTGTGTGTGTGTGATAAAAAAAAATTGGACAATGTGATATATATCATAAAGTAAGTGTTTTCATGTTTATTAGAAATTTAAGCTTATTTATATGACTACACAACCATATAAATTAAAGGTGTATTCTAAACTTAGAGACGAAAGAACATTTTTTAGGAGCATTTTTTAGTTGATTTTAATCAAAATGCTATAGAAAAATTTTAAAACTTGTGTTTAAGTTGTTTAATCTATAGAATTCAAGTATCTAAGGGGTTTTTATAGTGCTAAATTCATTTATGCATTCAACAATGTAGTTTAAACAACAACAAATCAAAATCTTTCTTGAAATTGTATGGCCGCACTTCGGTGAAGATGTCATTTCATTTATAAATTAGACTACGTCTCAATTAAATGGTTAGTAAAAATAAAATTATTATTTGATGTTTTAGACAATATGAAATATATCATAAAGTAAGTGTTTTGATATTTATTAGAAATTGATGCTATTTATATAACTAGGCAACCATATAAATTTAATGGTTAGTAAATATAAATATAGTGTTTGGGGTTTTTGGGACAATGTGAAATATCTCATAAAGTAAGTCTTTTGATGTTTATTAGAAATTGATGCCTATTTATATAATTTCTAAACCATATAAATTAATTGGTTAGTAAACATGAATATGCATCAATCTATGGTTAGCACTAAAATACTTACTTTATAATACATCTCATATTACCAAAGCTTAAATAGGAAAATCATAAAAATTAAGATTTTATTACAATACCATCTACCAATAACATGATATATTAATACCACCCGCTGGAAAAACCATAACTCTATTTATCTTCACATTATAATGGAAATTTTAAACATGTAAATAGGTTATATTCCAATGGAGTCTTCTGTAAGTGAGAATTTTTCGAGTTTCCAGCAGATTTCTAGTCATAATATAGGGAAAAAAATTTGGTCAAATCTTGATTTGTGTTGTTTAAACTAGTTTTTTTTACTTCACATATGGATTCAACACCCTCAAAAATCCATCAACCACATCAGCTCTAAAGAGTTCACGCATCAAGCTTGTGATTTCGGTAAATCCCTGCAAGATTCTAAACCAATTAGATAGGAAAATAAATGAAAAAACTTTTCAAAATGTCTTACTTTATAGAAAACTCGCTATCACAATACCATATACAAATAACATGACATATTAATACCACATGCTCGAAAAAACATCACTCAACTTATCTCCACTTTATCATCGAAATTTTAAACATGCGGAGAGGTTTTATTACGATACCATAAACCAATAACATGACATTTAATATAACGTGTTCAAAAAACCACAACTCACTTTATATCACACGTATTTATGTAATTTTTTTAAATTAATCAATCTAATTAAAAGGAAAAAAAAAACATAACTAATTTTAAATAAATTAATATAAATTAAAATAAAATAACTTTTATTATTATATTTATTTTTAACAAAATTGAGTAGCTTTGGTATTAAGTTTGTACCTGGTCACAACAAATACATGGTTGATTACAATGCTCATTTTCAGTATTGTCTCATATACAGATTGCCTATGGACCCATTACATTTTTTAGATTGACTCATAGATAGATTGACAATAAAAAATTCCACATAGAAGCTTCCTTTCAGAAGGCTTACAAAATTATATAAAGAATAAAAAACATCTATAGTGAGAATTCTTCTTCAAGTTGATTAATCACTTTGAGTTGTTGGCCTATTGGTATCAATGTCCTACTTTCTTAGATCCTCTTAGGGACGGCCTTGACCTATGGATGCATCTTTGCTGAGCTTGAGGTCTATTATCACAACCCTGAGTGCATGCACTTTATCTTCCAGCCTTGAAATTTGTTGCTAGAGAGCCAAAATTTTGTGTGGTGTTATCTTCCAGAGTCATCACTAACTCCGGGAGATAACACCACAGAAAATATAGATAGCGCAAGCCTCAAATCAATAATTTTCAGCCAAAATTTTATTAGCATGCTCAACCTATGAGTGGTACATATGGCAAAATTTGACTTGAAAGTTGTAATCAACCCTCTATAAGGCTTCATGAGCATATAATCAATTGTAATCAACCCTTTATAAGGCTTCATGAGCATATAATCAATGGGAACAAGGGATTTCTACCGAAGAATCCTTAGAATCAGAGTTAGTGTTCATAGTGATGCATTGGTTGAATGGCCGCATGCAACAATCTTCGTGAAAGAGAGGACCCTACCACCCGAATATGACTTTGCACAAATGAGCCTATGCCAATCTGATATCATTTGTGGAGGGGAAATCAAGAATTGACTGAGAACCAGAGAGACCCTTTTACCAAATTACCCACGAACTATAGTGTCAAGCCCACAATTTCATTATCCAAAGGGTGAGCCTAAAACTATAGTGAGAGCTCTTCGTAGAGATGCCTAAAAAGTGCTTTTCTAGATGTGACAGTGAAATTTGAAGACAGAGCTATGACCAGATTAAAATGCCACAAAGGTGGTGGACCAATGTTCAAAATAGACTCAATCGTGAATTAGGTGAGAACCAAACTATAAACCAATTTGTCGCCCATTCTCTTATCCTTCCACATGATGCTCATTAGTTTATCATTAATTTCACCAGTGCATCTACCGAAGAAATTCATCATGGCTCTAGGTAGAGGTCAATTCCAAAGCCTTGGGAGATGAAAATTGTAATTGCAAGCATGCGAGAAGGAGGAATTGCATATGCATGGTGGCAGAGTGCATGTGATGCCACGTAAAGGGATATGCCTATATGATCTAATAATCAAACTATTAAATCTTTGATGTGTCTATTGAGAGAATAATCAACTCCACAGGGAAGAGGATGGGAAATATGTTGGGGAGAGGGAGGGTAAAGGGACTAGAAAAGGGGACAAAGGAAAAATTCTAGGGTACAATAAATCATACGAGGGGCCCAAAGATGGAACCAAAAGTTCATGAACATATTGTCTTAGGCGATAGGGTAGAAATAATTTGCGTCGTTGATTTTTAATTTTGTCTCATCCATAGAGCCAACTCTATTTTCTTGTGAATCAATGTCAATGTTGTTGGTTATAACACTATGGAATAACCCTTTGAAATGAAATGATGTGATTAGATATTTGATTCTTTGAAGCACCAGGGGAAGGGAATTTTCCTTTGGACTTTTGTCCTTAATAAGATAGGGGGTTGTTACCAGGGAGTCCCTAAGAACAATAATGTATTTAACGCCTTTTTCTTTAGCAATGTGAAGTCCTTGAAGGACACAGGGGGCTTCACTCAATGAACCTCTAACATAGCACATGCATTTGTGGCATACTAAACAATATCCTTAATTTGACTACAAATTGGAAAATACTTCTAAAAATCACATTATTTAACCCCCTACCAATATGAACCCAATACACCTTCTCAATTTAGAAAACCCCTACTTTCAGTAGATATTGTAGCTATTCATTTTTCATTAACATTTTTTATACCCATTTATATTTTTCATCACTTTGAGTTCCACTTTTTTATACCTCCTAATATAAAAACTCTTTACCCCCCATTATATGCTCAATGTATAATTTCATTTTTTTGTCAATTTATATTCCTCAATATCAATACACGTGGTATGGTATTGGTTCCCTATTGAAACCCATGTGTTGAAAAAAACATGCATCTTAACCTTATTATTGGTTTCCTTCCCAAAACCATACATATTTGATTTCAATCTCTCCCGCTTCTACTACTTATTTTATTATTATAAATTATAAATTTAATATAATAATAAAATTATAAAAATATAATAAATAATAAAATATTTTTAAATATTAATTCAAATTATTATGATATCATACTTAAAATTTTTATATTAAAAAAAAAAATTGTCTTTGAGGTTTCTGCGAGTCTCATGTTTGTGTTTTTCTTCCGGATCCATCGCATTCAATTTCTTTTTAGATCGACGTTTCGAACCAGCAACGGTGGTTCATCTTCAGGATGTGAAAGAATTAATTGAAAGACTGGTCTTATTTGCCTAATATATATAGAGATGCATGAGATGCTTAGCCGACAGATCTTTTAAATTATTTTTAATTGTTCTTATTTAATTGTATTATTAGTTAATTCTAATTATTTTAATTTTAGTTAATTTATTAATTAAAATTAAAATACATGTCCATGTTTATTTATTAATTAACCCTTTAGTTATTATGTTTGATGAATTATTATTTTAATTATTTTAATTCTAATTAATTTATTTATTGAAATTAAAATACATATGTATGGGTTATATTTATATTCATTTCATTATATTTATTTATTTTATTATTTTAATTAATTATTAATTTTAATTGTTTACTAATTTTAAATTGTTATGATTCTGCTTGTTTTTGTTTTAATTTTTAATTTGTTTTAGGAGGCGTTGTCCTATTCTAATTGTGTTAATTAACCCTTTAGTCATTCTATTTGATGAATTATTATTATTGTTTTGTTTTATTGTAATTGTTTTTACTATGTTTATATCTTAATTCTATTACTTTTAATTATATGTTTTGATTGTTTAATAAAGCTTCCGATATATTGTCATAGGTTGCGGAGTTATTATGGTTAAGATATTTTTAATTGATGTTTATTGTCAAATTATATTTTAATATGGTCATAGTGTGTTAATTTAGTTAGAAAGGATTAGATTTTTAGGTTAATTGTAGGAGGATTATAGTTGGGTAGGGGTAGATTTGGATGATAGGATTGGAATCCAGTTTTCGCTCATGGTCCATCCATCTTCTCTATTGAGGTTATTAGGGTATCCTCTATGCAGATTTGGTGCTTAGTTTTTTCAGAATGTTCAACAAGAGCTGAGGATTTGGATCGATTGTGTTGAATGTCATATGAGTGTTCCTGGATTCTTGTGCTAAAAGATCTCCCAGTGTCACCTACATAGGGTTTGTTGCATGAGAAAGGAATTAAGTAGACACCTTTATGGCATTTAGGATCAATTTTGTCCTTGACTGGATTAAGGCAGTTGCGGATAGTGTTTAAGGGTTTGAAGGTGGTTAGAATTCCATTATTTTTCAGGATGCGGGGAATTTTGTCTGTAGTCCCTAGTATGTAAGGAAGGTTCCCCGCATCGTGAAAAATAATGGAATTCTAACCACCTTCAAACCCTTAAACACTATCCGCAACTGCCTTAATCCAGTATACTAGGGACTACAGGCATAATTTCCCGCATCCCGAAAAATAATGGAATTTTAACCACCTTCAAACCCTTAAACACTATCTGCAACTGCCTTAATCCAATCAAGGACAAAATTGATCCTAAATGCCATAAAGGTGTCTACTTAATTCCTTGCTCATGCAGAAACCTATGTAGGTGAGATTGGGAGATCCTTTAGCACAAGAATCTAGGAACACTCA
Source organism: Pinus tabuliformis (assembly GCA_031772625.1). Lineage (NCBI taxonomy): Eukaryota > Viridiplantae > Streptophyta > Pinopsida > Pinales > Pinaceae > Pinus > Pinus tabuliformis. The sequence continues at coordinate 1,805,015,874 of CM062819.1, forward strand.
GCTGACATTAAACACAATCGATCCAAATCCTCAGCTCTTGCTAAACATTCTAAAAAAACTAAGCACCAAATCTGCATAGAGGATACCCTAATAACCTCAATAGAGACGATGGATGGAACATAAGCGAAAAATGGATTCCAATCCTATCATCCAAATCTACCCCTACCCAACTATAATCCTCCTACAATTAACCTAAAAATCTAATCCTTTCTAACTAAATTAACACACTATGACCATATTAAAATATAATTTAACAATAAACATCAATTAAAAATATCTTAACCATAATAACTCCGCAACCTAGGACAATATATAGGAAGCTTTATTAAACAATCAAAACATATAATTAAAAGTAATAAAATTAAGATATAAACATAGTAAAAACAATTACAATAAAACAAAACAATAATAATAATTCATCAAACAGAATGACTAAAGGGTTAATTAGCACAATTAGAATGGGACAACGCCTCCTAAAACAAATTAAAAATTAAAACAAAAACAAGTAGAATCATAACAATTTAAAATTAATAAACAATTAAAATTAATAATTAATTAAAATAAATAAATATAATGAAATGAATATAAATATAACCCATACATATGTATTTTAATTTTAATTAATAAATTAATTAAAATACATATACATATTTAATTTTAACTAATAAATAAATTTGTATATGCACATATGCATATTTATTTTAATTAATAAATAAATATGGACATGTATTTTAATTTTAATTAATAAATTAACTAAAATTAAAATAAATAGAATTAACTAATAATACAATGATACAATTAAATAAGAACAATTAAAAATAATTTAAAAGATCGGCTAAGCATCTCATGCATTTCTATATATATTAGGCAAATAAGCGCAATGTTTCAATTAATTCTTTCACGTTTTGAAGATGAACCACCGTCGCTGATTTGAAACATCGATCTAAAAAAATTGAATGCAATGAATCCAGAAAAAAACACAAAAAAAAATTATAAACATTTTTTAATTATTTATTTATATATGTCACTGACTTCCTCAATTAAATATCTTAATTTCTTTAGTAAAAGCCTATGCACTCATTGTCATCACTTTTGAAATAACAAATAAACTCAAATCCTTTTAAAGCACTCAACCAAGCTACGAAGAATTCTCTTCAAATCACTCATCACGTTTTTTTTTTTAAATTTGGCTTTTCCAAGTGTTTATCTTTGACGGAAATTGCGATGGCACTCTATGTTTTGTTGACCAAATTATTCATATCGCTAGCTGACAAGATTTTATTGATACCTGTCCAAATAATAGGTTATTTCGTATACATGTTCTTTTTACGATAATTCCACTATGCATGTAGATTCGTTATTTTGTCATATGAATATTACTGATCGTCGTAAATAAAACAAAATATCTAAAAGTCAAAGGGGGAGTTAATTATAAATTTATAAAGATGGGTTAAAATGCTAATTCGTTATAAATTTATAAAAAACTATTAAATATACCATAAATTGAATGTCAATATGGGATAATTAATTTCTTTGTTATTTTAAAAATTTATTTATTAGACACATTAATATATATATATATATATATATATATATATATATTTTCCTCAAATTACTTAATCTTCTACCACACAACTTACCATATCTCTAGAGAATAGAGAATAAAATTAGAATGAAAGAGAATTAAAACCCCTAATTTAAATTTATTAATTCAAGTTCGAATTCAACAACCTTGAAATTCGAAAAAATTATCAAACAAAAATAAAAAATGAAACAATAAAATTCAACTTCACCATATATTTTTATTATATGACATAATTCATTTAATAATTCTATTACTAATTATATGTTATAATTCAATTTATTAACATTTATAACTTAACTTTATAAATATATCAAAATTTATATATTAATTATTTTGATAAATAACTAAATTATGTTATTTTATATTATGATTATTAAAAAGTTTTTAAGTTAGGTAAAAGAAATTGATTACATATATCTATGTTTGATTTGACTTATATAGTTAGAGATTCAAAAATTAAAGTCTCTATTTTAAAAAAATTATTAAATTTTTATTGAATTCATTTGAATACAATTTTTTTAGTTTCATATTGGTCTTTAATTTGAATTTTTCCAAAAAATTAAATGAATAAAATTGATTTCATTTTAAGTTTAGTGAATTTCGAATTTCAATATTAAATTCGCCAAAATCGATGACTTAGCCCCTCTAAGTATCACTTGAGTTATTGTATTGCAACAATATGTATATTAATAATTAGAAATTATTTATTGTAATATTATCTTTAAAAATATAAATTTATTAAAATTGAATTAAATAAGTAATTAAAAAAATTAAAAATGAAATTTAATGCCAGTTAACATTAATTATGAAAAACAAGATTTATATATGCTATATAGCATAATCTATGTCTCTACCACTATAGTTATAAAGCTTGTGTTGAGTGCGAGAAAATTGTAACCGCTACCTCCCATGTTTACCCAATTTCACTGACCTGCCACGGTAAACATGAGACGAAAATTTACTATGACATGACCCAACCTCCAAGCTATAGTTAATGAAGTGGGGCTTACAAGCTGACAACTCATAACATCCCTCAGGGATAAGGGACACTCAGGAGCCAAAGGACCACCCCAAGCAACCAAACCCTAAGTTGGGTCTCTTTCTCACTGACCTAGACCCCCAACCACATGCATGACAAAGCCTGGGTGCAGCTGTAGGCCTCCAAACGCATGCAAAAAACTGCCCCCATGTGGTTATAGCCCAAAATCTCCAGTTTAGAGGGTGTGGTCCTAGGATCTCAGCCACATTTCCAGGCTAACCTCAAGACCATTGCCCAGAACTTCCTGTGACTTCTCATAATGATAAATGACACAATGAAAGATATTTTCATACCAAAATTGAACAAGAACTAAACCAGGAGATGCCTAGTTCATAAGAGACATTTTGTCAAACACATACCAAACATGTAAGCTACCAGTCATGAATTCATATTTGACCATAATAATTTGATATTCATCTGAGAATCACTAAGAAGACTCTATGCCCTCTCCACATAGTTGCAACAACACTTATTAGTCCATACATTCATCAATCGATCAATAACTAAACAATTCATTACAAGAGCCATAGATGATACACATCATATAACCAACATATAACTAGTATAGAAACCATGGAAACTCAGCCATAATATTACAAACATAATCATTAAAAATGCTCATATATTGTAATACGAAAATGTCTCATATTAATATATGAGAATATCAACCAAGTTAGGGACTTTCGTGTACCACCCGACCATATATTGGGTTGAACGAAATCTCTTTTTCATCCAATAAATCGTGTGCCATATTCCAAGCATGAATTTGGGATCTCATGGAATAAACCAAGATAAAACCAAACCTGGGCTTCCATAGGCCAAACCACCTTAACCCTCAACCACAATGATTCCACCTCCACAGTTGGACATTACTAACACCAACTAGATTGGTCTCTACCCATGTTGCCCGAGAATCCAAGAACTAGTGACTGAACCCACAACCTTCTAGGGATCCATAGCTTTTGTGCAACCAGGCTCGAGGGACTAGTAATTCAACCCACCAAGGGCTCTAGAGATTTTGTCCCAACCTAGGATCCAAGACTAGTAACTCAACCCAAGTTGTTCCAAGGCTTCAAGAGGTTTGTTCCAACCCACAACCATAAGGAACATGTGCATCAATTAGAAAAACAAAAAGTGGATAAATCCATAACACCATGGTTAACCAGGAAATGGCAAGGTAAGTCTAAAACCATTGTTAATATAGGAAAATATCCATGCCAATGACAACTCATAATCATAAAATCATATGCATATACCATGCATATAGAAATCAACAAGGAAATCATGAATGCAACCTATTACCTACAAAGAAATCTCGCAGTAGTTCTTGATCCAATTGTTCCCTTGTGATTTCTTATATTCCTTTGCCTTCTTTCTCCAATCCAAGTGAATTCTAAAGTGCTCCAAGAATACTCTAAGTATGCAAGAGTATGGGAGAATGATAGAATAGAATAGAGCTCCACCCACAAACTATGAAAATAGAACCTAATCCTCAAAAGCCTTTTTACCATTGAGGCCTCTATTTTCTTCATTTTCCCTTCATTTTCCATCAATTACCCTCTCGTGAAAATTTTTGACCCTTCACCTTCATAGATAAAATTCTAATTATTGTCACTTTTCTTTTTCCAATGCCTTTTCTAATTTCCATGGCCATTTATTAATAACAAGTGATACCCATCATTATGTTTTTGCCAACGTTCAACTTAGAATACGTATCTCATTACCTTGGTATGATTTTATTTACATAGGAAACCAACGAGGTGTTGTTACAAACCCCAACCCCTTAAGGGAATATTGTCCTCGGTGTTTTATGACACCTATGACCAGCAAACCACTTAAAACAACACATCATTCCCATGGAGATTTATAAAATAGCTTGATGCAATGTTTACATCATATCATATTGTTGATACCATGACCATCGTACTATGAACACCATACCACTTATTGGAGCTTTATAACACAACTCGATGTGATATTTACAACATACATATGCATATACATATAACAAACACAACATCAAACACATATACCAGAATACATTTGCTCGAGCAACGAATAGAGAAGGATACATAGCCTTCATCTAATCAACCATCTCCCATATAGCTTCATTGGGATAAAAGTGCTTACATTTCACTTTAACCTGCTCGATTTCTTTGTTCCATAGCATGAGTTATTTCTGCTGCAATATGCATTGTGGTCCTGGGTGGAATTCTCCTTCTAGTTCCACCTGCAATATAGACCAATTAATCATATGATCAACAACCTTCACATATCTTTTAAGCAATGAAACATAGAAAACATCATGGACTGTCATTTTCAGAGGTAGTGCAAGTCTGTAGGCCATTGGTCCAATCCTCTCAAGGATCTCAAAAGCTCCGCAATATAGAGTTGCCAACTTGGCACATGATCCAATCCTCAAGGAGCTCCTCTTGGGATTGATAAACAAGTACACATGTTCCCCAACTTGAAACTCCTTAAATTCCCTGTGTCAATCCTCATAACTCTTCCATCTATCCTATGCTACCTTCAAATTCCTCTTAATAACCTAATTTCCTATTCTATATCTTCCAAAATATCTGGTATAATTTGTACCTTATCCACTGGATCACTCCAGTTGTATAGGACTATCAAAACTCAGCCCATAGAGTGCTTCAAATGGAATCATCTTCAAGGACTCTTAGTATCCATTATTATAAGAATTCTCTATCAGTGGAAGATACTCTTCCCACTTCCTCTACTGATAAATTACATGCATCCTTAACATGTCCTCAAGAACCTTGTTGACCCTCTCTTGTCTGTCCATATATCTACAGATGATAAGTTGTACTAAAATCTAACCCTATATCCAAACCAACAAACAACTCTTTCTAAAACCTAGAAGTGAACTTGACATCTCTGTCCGAAATAATCTTCTTAGGAACACCATGTAATCTCACCATCTCCCTAATGAAAATCTGAGCTACCTCACTAACGAAGTGTTGATGGTGCTAGACCCACCAACATTCAGGTGATCTCCCCAGTATGAAGTCCCAATTGTACAATGTCCTTGTTTCTATTTACTTAGATATTTAACTTATCTTGTTGTTCACCACATCAGAGTATTATGCTAGTGCCTTCAAAATGCAAGGTGAGTATGTCTGGTGAGTGCATAATGTAACTTGTGTCTCGGTTCTCTTACTGCAAAGGGAGAGAGTAAAGTGAGCCTCTAAGTGAGAGGTAATAGCACCACCTATGAAGAGACACACACGAACCAAAAAGGTCTATATAGCATCTAGAGCAATAGTCCACAACGAATGTGGCAGTCATTAAAATTGAAGTGAAGGGGACAACATGTACACAAGCTGGTAGAATAGTCCACACGGATGGGATGGTCGTTGGAAGCTGAACACAAATATGGCATGTCGAGTATCTCGCAGAGTAGTCCACAAGGATGTTACAGTGGTGTGTTATACTATGTAACAACCCCCCCATTTATACGAACAATAGTTGATATTTGACATATAAATGGGGACCCTTTTAAAAAAATCTACTCTTTGAAAAATAAATACTAACTCTAATAAGATACCTTGAAAACTTTTAGAAAAAAACCCAAGCTTAGGATCTTTATCACAAACCGCATTTCGCATTTTTTCCATGTGATAATTATAAACATCTCTAAGTAAATTCTTAATTGCAATATGCAATGAAACCCCCTGTTGCGATATTCATATCAGAATGCCTTGAGAACACACGATCACACTTCGAAGAGTCACAAATAAATAATGCATACCATTGTGTCATCCTTTAACGATTTGCAAAATGCGATATTACGATTTTCGCAACCGCATTTCACATTATCTCCAGAGAACGCTATATTACAACGTTTAAAAGTTGTGATGCACGAATAATGCATAAAGCATGGGAAGTTATTGTGCTTTAATATAATAATGAATGGTTTGATAGGGTAATTAATGTTTAGGAGCCTGTGGAGAGGTAATGATGTTTCAAGTTATGGCTAGTTAACGCTGAATATCTCGTTCAAAATCCTCCCACAATTCAAAGTCATTTCAAAGAGCTTTCAAACTTAATTTCCCCATATCGTCTGCGCTGATATATATTTTCCATTTCAGGCAAGCTTCAAAAGACATGTCATTGAAAAAGGTGATGCAAAATAAGAAAAAACGGAGCATTATAGAGTCTAAGCTACCAGAAATATCATCTAATTCTCTGATATAGTTTGCAGCACCGATGGGGGAGCGATAGCATGGGAAGTAATATACAACAAGCTTGAGGATCAGCTTCCAAACATTACTGTCGTAAAGGAAACGTCTGACTCAATAAAACCTTTGGGAGTCCAATTCAAAGATGCTATCTATTCCTTCCTTCACAGAATAGGAGTGAGACCGAAAATACTCCCATATACCGATATGATTAGGTGGGTGGTGGAAAAATCTCAATATTGAAAACAGGAAATTGAGGGACTCAAGGATGGAGCTCATGGGGTCATTCAAAGATGAAGAACTAAAGCAAATGTACCATATACTTGAACCTCCAGACATATATGACAATTCATACGTGGCTAACTTTGCAAAGAAAAATGAAGAACCTTTCAAGATGATCCAGGGCTAGACGGTACTGGAGAAAAAGTTCAAATTTGATAAAATGGGTATGTATCCTATAGCCTCCTTAGAAAACCCCTACAACTATGTAGTTGTTATGTTATGTAGGCTATACGGATTACCTAATAATGCTAAGTGTCTGTGTCAATTCCCACATAATGAATTGGGCCACTATCCTATCTGATAACCTAGCTACTTCCATCTCTGAGTATCGTCAGAAGAGATCCTCCTCCATAGACAACCTTCCTCCATTTTATTTCAGTGCATATACCATTGGTTCCATCTATTTCTACACTAAATTTCCAATCTTGGGTTGGAAATGGACCTTGCAGGATCCCTACCCTATCCATCTCAGCCATAAACAGTTTTGGGAATCCCATTATATACCCCATTTTTATAAAATATGCCATGTTGTTATTTTTTCATTGCATCAATTTATTTTTAATAAGAAATCCCCTAGGTTTTCCAAAGAATCCGCTACAGACCTTCTCATAATAGGCAAGTATTTTGCTGAAGGATTGTTTACATACATCAGGGTTTTTGGTAGTACAACAGACCCACGTGTCCTCCCTTTGTATGTATCTGATAAACTATTAGCAAGAGAAATAACCCACCAGACTGTGGGAAAATTCTTGACCAATACCCTAAAATATAACAAAAATTCATTATGTCCATCTTTTCCCATACGGTTTGGTTCCTTTTCGTTAGAAAATTTTAATCATGCAACCAAGGAATCACTAAGCCTACTGAGCCTCAAGATCCATACTCTGCCGAAAATGCAATTTGATCCTAACAAAATAGCACATAATATTACTACTGCGGTGAAGATTAAGCCCTTTAACCATGAGGCTAATAATTCTGGAGACCTTTTATAGTCATCTGAATCATTTGAACATTTTCAAAGCTTTTAGGAATTCAGAAACAGAAGGCTCGAAATAATTCCACTGCATTTGTTAAAAATCGAGGACAAGCCTACACCTAATGTGACCGTCAATAGGGAGGGACTAAATTCTCGCATAGAGTCTCAAGTGGACACAGGGAAAGCCCAAGACATCGAGAATACAGTGGAATCTAGTAGGTGGTCATCCAAAAAGCACGTTATAAGCGACCCAACTAAAGATACCAGTTCTGAGATCAAAAGAAGCAGTTTGGAGCAGGAGTGGGACCAATTCAATAAAAAATTACAAGACACTCCATTCAACTCAACAGATGATGGGACCTCTCACAGATGTTATTTTTGTAGGACATGTCAGAACACAATTTGGGGCACCTCCTCAAGTGAAACCAATGGCCGATATATGCGATTTAAAAGAGACGCTAGCAGACAGAAAGTCATAATCATAACATTTGCTCATCAAGTCACTTTTATTTTTAGAGTTAGTTGACTAGTTAGGAGGAAGGTTGTTTGAAACCTCCTCAAATTTTTCTATAATCTATTTTTAACATTAGTTAAAATAGTATTTATACCCTTCTCATGGATTTAGAGAAGACTCTAGAATTTTATCAAAATCATTTGCAAATAATGCACTTCTATAAGTTTGTGAATGCCTTGATGAAATTATGGAACATGATCGTTTCTTTTAAATATCAAACTACTTTCCTTTGTTGATGCACTATTGTATACTTGGAAGATAATTTGATCTATGTCATTAGTCAAATGAGAAGAACTTCACACATATGGTACTTCTATCTTGTCTGATTAGCTTTGTTTTTGTTTAATTAGTGATAACACTTCATTTTCATGAATTGTATATGAGATATATTCTTTATGTTATGCGTTAATTGCACTATTGTATGATGTCTAGCTGAAATTGTTTATTTTCATATATAATCATCAGATACATGCGATATAATTTTATACATTTCTTTGTCTAACTATTTAGTCAAAGAAATTATCTTTACACGTTATCACCTCTGTTTAATGTGTGATTGATCTTTATTATCACATGTCAAACAGATATCTTTTTAGATCACATATCACAAAAAATACCTGGGTTTATATTAGAATAATTTAGCTAGAGATTTGCATGATAGAATAGTCTAGTTAGTTACCACTAACCTTATTGCAGTTTCTTGAAAAACATCCACTCTCATTTTAAAACCCATACTCAGAAACTGGTCCCATCATCCCCAATCAAAGTCACCACTTCAAACGGAAAAAGACTTTTCTTTAAGGTCTAGACGGGGTGGTTATCCCCCATGTTGGAGTAGCAGAAATCTAAGGCTTCAACATTTTGGTGCTAGAAGAAGGTCCATCGGACTATGAATGGCATATAAACCTAAATACCAATCGAAAAACATTCATAAGAGTCAAAATCCCTCCACAACTTCTACAACTTCAATATTTTGTTCAAAATATCTAGATCAAATATATGAAGTTGTAGAAACATCTCCCTCATCTCCTAAAGGATTAAGACAACCACCTCCTTTAGATTACACTCCCCGGTCTCCCAAAGTTCACTCTTTGATACATAGATTGGAACAAATATCCATTTCTGCCGAGAAACTAGAGAGGCTCGAAGCTTCTGAAGAAAGTGTCACTTCCTTATTACGAGAAACGGGTGTATTGACTAGATTACAAAATGAAAGTCTTGGAGTAACTCATTTTGAGTTTCCCATTCCTCCAAGATGTAAGAAAGTTATCCCATCAAGATCTAAATCAAATACCAGTGAGGTCACTACACCTTTCCATCCATTCACTTCTCAACAATCCACTTCTTCAACTAGTACTGCTACTAGTAGCACTAACCTAGTAGTAATTTCTTCTCCATCTATACCTAGTTTTAGACCGGCCTTCCCATCTTCCCAGTCTCTAACTCAAGTTATGGAAAATCAGCCCGCTCAACCTTGGACAAATCCTGGTGTTGTTCTGGTTGCTAATCCAAATTCTCTTTTAGCAAACCCAAAAAAATGGTTACCTAAGTACAATCTTGATTATGGTCTTCCTGTTGAAGAACATCTAAATAACTTTATGCTAGCCATGAATCTTAATGGATTTGCACATGAAGATGTATTTTTCCCTTCCAATAGGATGAATAAGGGACTCGGTTACGTTTCAAGAAGTATTTCTTGCAAAATCTCGTGATGACAGGACTATAGCATCCTTAATCAATGATATTTCCAAATTAAAAGAAAATTCAGATGAAAGGATCAAAGAATTGAACTCCAAATTTAACAAGTTACTAAAGAAAATCCAAGCTACTCAAAACCTGTAGTGGATATACAAATAGAATGGTAAATATCCTCCCTCCCTTCTAATATTGCAATTTTTGTAGATAGAGCCAATAAAGCTACCCTTGTAGAAAACATGAAGGAAGCCGTGTCTATAGAAAGAAGAATTATTGCTTTAGGAAAGAGGTCACAAACAGATGAAAGGAAATCAAAGAAAGAAACATTCAAAGATGATTCAAAAAAGAAAACTCCAAAGGACCCTTTCAACCTTGAAGGCCTTCAGCAAGTATTAAAGACCATGTCCAATGAAATGGTCGAAATCAAGAAATAGGTTGCAGAATCATCTTCTCCCAAGAAACATTTTCACTCATTTAAAATAAATCCTTCTTCTACATATCAGCCACAAAATACTATTTCTAATGCTGAGTCTGATCCAAAAATAGAAGAAGACTCGCTAACCAAAGAGGAAGCTGAAATTGAAGAAGAAGTCGAGTTAAACGGAATGTGGGACTTCATTCTTCCAACTAAATAGGAAGCACAAGGTATGCTAGTAACTACGAGAAGTAAAAAATCTCCTGATATGTCTACAAAAATTTAGAAATAGAAAACTGCTACTCCTATAAAGGAGAAGAGAGTAAGTAGGAAATCTAAGACTACTCAAACAATTTCATTCCACTAGATCCTCCAACTACTTCCAAAACATTAGTGATCTTGGATACAATAGAATATAACATAGTCGAAGATATCAAAAAGACAAGAGCAAATATTTCATTACATGAGCTGACTAAACTCAAACAACAACAAAAAATTATACTCGGAGAGTTAAAAGCAATTCATGTGGCCCCTCTACCATCCGTCATGGTCACTCAAGCTACTTATGATATGGGAAAACCTCCATCTTGAAACAAAGTAAATCCTTCAGATTTAGTTTTGATAGGTGATAGGTCTATCTCTCGTACACCTCTGTTTCTTCTTACTTATGAGTTTTCAACATAAATGTTTGTAATTTCCCTTTTGATTTAGGAGTATCTTCAAATATTATGCCAAGAACTGTGTGCACCAAATTGAATATTACACCTCAAAAATCCGTTGTACACATAGTTCAACTCGACAGAACTAAAGTATAGGTATTTGGGGAGATAGCATCAATTTCAATCAGGCTTTCCTCTAATCCAAAAGTTTCACAGATAATCGATATTCTAGTGGCTCATATCCCTTAATTTTATGGTTTAATTCTAAGTATAGATTTGTTTGAAAAGTTGCATGGATAATTTGCAACTGATTGGTCTCACATGTGGTTGCCACACAATGGTAAACCTAACCAAATTAGATTAGACCGTGAAAAATTCATGAAGTACACAGTCACTGATCTCGAGGGAAGAAATGAACTTGTAGCTTTCACCAATAAAATTATTGGAAACTACTTGGCTGAGTCATTCTTGGGATCCTTTAACACTCAAAAATCTCCCTTTCTAGATAATGTTGTAATGACTCAGATAGAAAAAATTTCACAAACAGATGCTTCCAAGTGTGTAGATGTAGTTGATAAATATGTAAATAATTCACTATTCTGGACTCTTTATTTTGATGGTTCCAAGTCTGAATATGGTGCAAGTGCAGGATGCATCTTAATCAACCCACAAGGAGAGAAAACCATGTTAGACTACAGGCTTGAATTTCAATGCACTAAAGTATCGCAGAATATGAAGCTTTGATTCAAGGGCTATACAAAGCCATTGGCCTTAATGTCAAGTATTTGCAAGTATATGGAGACTTGGAAATAGTTATTAAATAAGTAAGAAACACAATCCATTGTGTGTCTGGGCATCTCAGACATTATCAATCTTTAGCATAGAATCTTACTCCTTATTTCACTACTTTTAACATTTCTCCAGTCTCCAGATTAAAAAATGCAAGTGTTGACTTACTTGCTAATGTAGCATTTAGGCTTATACCTTCAAAATAATTTAGTCCAGATAGATTTTCCATAGAGTTAGTTTTCAGACCATCCGTTCCTCATAATGTAAAAAATTGGAGAGTGTTTAATAATGATGTTGATATAATCGATTTCCTTACATCAGAAGGATCTTATGAGGAAAAAATCATATATGAACACGAGCATGACTTGAAAATCAACCATAAACAAGATCAAAACCCAATTCCAAAATCTGTTGTCAAAATGGAAGATCTCTATGATTTAAAAGACAGATTTAAGAAGATTACCAACTCCAAGACTCGGAGTTGTACTCTAATATTTGAAGTGGTAAACCTAGGTACAACTGAAAAACCTCAAAATGTCAACCTAGGGCTTGGTTTATCACCCGAATAAAGGATATTAGTCATCAAGTTGTTGAAAACATATAAGAGTGTCTTTTCCTAGGATTATTCAAATCTCAAGACCTATGATTCCTCTATAATTCAACATACTATACCAATGAATTCTAATGAGAAACCAGTTCACAAGAAGCTGAGAAATATTAATCCAAACCTTGAAAGTCAAATCAAATCTGATTGCAACAAACTTCTAAAAGAAAAGATAATATTTCCTGTTAGAGACTCAAAATGGGTATCAAATATCGTTTCGGTCAGAAAAACGAATGGTGATATTAGGATTTGTATTGATTTTAGAAACTTGAATAGAGCTTGTCAAAAGAATAACTTTCCTTTGCCTACCATGGAGAAAATATTGCTATCAGTTGCAGGTTCTAAGTCAATGCATTTTCTAGATGGATTTTCGGGATACAATCAGATCTTTGTACATCCGGATGATAGGTTAAAGACAACATTCAGGACCAAGTGGGGAACATATGCTTTTTAAAAGATGCTTTTTGGGCTTATCAATGTAGGTGTTGCATTCCAACGCACCATGGATATTTCTTTTAAAGGTATAATTAATAAACTAGTTGTTATTTACCTAGATGACATCACGGTCTACTCTAGGAATAGAAACAATCATTTGAATGACCTAAAGCATATCTTTGAAATATACAAGAAATATGGCATTTCTTTGAATCCCAAAAAGTCATACTTTGCTTTAGCAGAAGGAAAGTTGCTTGGGTTCATAGTGTACAGGAAAGGAATTTCTATTGATCCTGATAGAATCTAAGAAATTGAAAAGATTCCTCTCCCACATAACAAAGAGACCATGAAATCATTCCAAGGATAGATCAATTTTGTAAAAATGTGTGTTCCAGATTTCTCACAGATTGTTTTGCCCCTTCAATCAATGATAAAAAAAATGCAGTCTTCAAATGGGATAAAAATGAAAAAGTCATTTGAGTTAATCCAAAAGGCCATCATCAATGCTCCTTCTTTAACCACTCTAGATTTTCTCAAACCTTTTGCGTTGTACACTTTTTCATCTGATACATCACATGCAGCGGTTTTAACATAGCTAAATGATGAAAACATACCTATCTCTTTTTTCAGTTCAAATTTATGAGTGTTGAGTTAAACTACTTAGTTATTGAGAAACAAGCTTTTGTTGTCTTTAAAACCTTGAAACATTTCAGAACTTTTCTCGTCAAAACTCATACAAAAATAATAGTACCTTACCCTATACTAAGGCAACTATTGATTCAAAGACAAGTTGGGGAGAAGAGAGCCAATTCGATCACTGCACTTCAAGAAGACGATGTAGAAATCCGGCCAGCTAAAATTGCTAGGGGCCAATGTTTTTGGAGGATGCTAACTAGAGCTTCCCACTTATCATTGGAAGAAGACCAAGGTAATGAAGTGAAAATATCAAAGGTAATCCTCAGCGATACATAATCACATTTGCTGATTTGAAGTTTTATTTGAAGAATGGATATGCTCCCATGCATCTCAATTATAAAAAAGAAATGAGCTTTGAGGTTGAAATCAAATTAGTATCAATTTCTTGATGATGTATTATTTAGAAAAAATTATGCTTTAGTGTTATTAAGATTCCTTGAGAAACCTGAAGCTGAAAAGTTTATGCAAGAATTACATGATGGACTAGCTGGAGGCCATTTCGGAGGAAACACCACATCTCATAAAATCCTACATGCACGTTATTATTGGCCAACACTATTCAAGGAGGCACATGACTATGCAAGAAAATGTAAAACTTGTCAAACTGCAGCCAGAAGAGAAAAGAAACCAGCATTTCCTTTGCAGCCAGTCAATATCCAAAACCATTTGAACACTAGGGATTAGATATAATTGGTGATATTGTTCCTAACTCTTCCAAGCAGCACAAGTACATCCTTACAGCTACTGATTATTTCTCAAAATGGGTAGAGGCTATCCCACTAAAGGTAGTTAATACAAAAAGTATTACAGATTTTATTGATCAGTACATAATCACTAGGTTTGGCCTACCCACAGCTTTAATGTTTGATAATACATCTTATTTTCCTGGAAATACTATGGTAGAATTTGCTTTGAAAAGAGGCCTCAATTTGAAGTATTCAGCCAACTATTATCCATAAGGTAGTGAATTAGCCGAATCGACAAACAAAAACCTTATAAGAATCATCAAGTGGACTACAAACCAAAACCATAGGAATTGGTACAAAGCATTGACATTTTCTCTTTGGGCAGATATAATAACATAGAAGACCTCAATCAGTTCTTCTCCTTTTACTTTGGTTTATGGAAAAGAAGCAGTTCTCCCCACAAACATAGAAATCCCATCTCTCGCCCTAGTGCAGTTTACCAATGAAATCCTTCCTCTTCTCTTCAAGCAAGACAATTTCAAATCCTTAAACTTGAAGAACAAAGAGAAAAGGCTAAAGCTACCCATTCCCATCATCAACAATTAGTCAAAGCCTCATTTGATACAACCTCTACCAGTAATAAAAATTTTGAAGTAGGTAATCTGGTTTTGAAATGGGACAAAGAACATGAGGAAAAAGTGTTGTGGGGAAAAATGCCTATTTAAGACGATCCTATCCACCTAAGGTGTGACAGCGCCTTAGCAACAAATGAATACAGCTATTATGATTTCTTCCTTTATGAAATGTGAAAGAGGGGAGATTGGCAGACTTACCGTTGTCTTCCAGTTGTCCCTCGATCTAGATCCTCTCTCCCTTTGTGTGTCTACAGCTACTCGCCTCCTCGCTTGCTCAAGAGAACAGCTACTTGAATCCCACGAGGTCACAAGGATCAATCAAATCGTTTGTGGATCTAGTTTAGATCATAGACAAGTCCAACATACTGGATCAAAGCAGCAACTTTTACTTTGCATCCGGGAAAGATGCAGTTCAAGAATTGTTGTCAAGTCTATGAGGTAAACAAATGACGGAAACACAAATGAAATGAATAAACAAGTTCTCCCCAGTGGAGTCGCCAATTTGTTGTGGGGAAAAATGCCTATTTAGGACGATCCTATCCACCTAAGGTGTGACAGCGCCTTAGCAACAAACGAATACAGCTATTATGATTTCTTCCTTTATGAAATGTGAAAGAGGGGAGATTGGCAGACTTACCGTTGTCTTCCGGTTGTCCCTCGATCTAGATCCTCTCTCCCTTTGTGTGTCTACAGCTACTTGCCTCCTCGCTTGCTCAAGAGAACAGCTACTTGAATCCCATGAGGTCACAAGAGAACATCTACCTGTGACAAGAGAACAGCTACTTGCGACAAGAGAAGAACACAATACAAAGGCAGATATACATATTCATAAATGATTCAGGATTAGAAGTAAATCAAATACACTAATGCAATCATACAAAATACACCAGCATATAGGAAAGAATCAAGATAGCTTTATTGAAAGTAACAGGGTTCAGGAAGAGATACAACCCATAGGGCTCCAATCCAGCATCTCCTTCCCAGCAAAATGGAATTCCCTCTTCACCTCCCTTCAAAGCATAAACACCCAATGTATCCAGCCACAAAACAACAACAATTCTTTACTTTTACAAAATTCCAGCCTCCCTGACCTCTTGTAGGAGAGATCTATATATAGGGATATTGGAGAGAGGATGAGTCAGCTTGAGACTGGTATGAAACTGACTAGTGTCCTCTCCCTCTCATAGTTCTTGAGTCCACTTGGAGGTTCTTGCTTCCACTTGGAGATTTGGAACCTCTTACTCATCACCAGTCGAATTCCCTGATCCAAGTGTCATTTTGGAAGCTTCCTGGGCATTGACACATTGAGAAATGATTCTGCCACTTGTCCAAACTCGCTCAGCGCAGGTAGCCTTTGTTGCAGTTGACATTCAACGCAGGTAGACAGTGGATCAGTTGACATTCAGCGCAGATGCTCAGTGGAGCAGTTGACATGATCCAGAATTGGCTTGTTTTTGAGTGTTTTCAGGTGGAGAACTTCAGTGAATTGTTGTTGTTAGTTGGCCTTGTTCCTCTAGGGGTAGGAACAACATGTTTAGGGACTTTGGATCCCTTAGATTATGGACATTTCATGCTCAATGCTGTAAGGCACAAAAATGTCTATAACAAAAAGGTATGCATACCAAGTTCTAAAGACTGTGGCTTGGGCCATTCCAAATCATTGAAAAAATTTGTCAATCAACATTTCTTTTACAAGAATTGTCAGGTAAAGTGGATTCTTTGCCTGTTAATGGGAAAATTCTGAATAAATATTTTCCTAGAAGACAACCTCTTCTATTTTGTATCATATTGTCTTTAAGATTCTTAGGAAAATAAATGTTAATGTAGTATTTATTTTTGGCTTCTCAAAATAAAATCTCTGATAATATTTTGATTTTTCGCTTCTATAAGTAGGAAAAGTTAAAGAAATAATTAGAGGATTTGAGTATCAAAATGAACCTTATTTCTTTGAAAAAGCTTGACCTTGCTAAAACATTTTTTCAATGAACAAGCTCTTATCTTTATAAATTATAGATTTTTTGTTATCAATCAAAGAAAATAATCTTTAACCTAGTAAGGACTTTCTACACATTAGTATCTCAAAACTCTATCATTATCATCCAAAACTCTTTAAAAGGGCCAGTGATTCACCCCATTAGATAAAATTTTCTTTTTTTCATAGTGTAATTCTAAAATATATAGAACTTAAAAGATAATAAGTCTCATCATGAGCTTGGTTACCATTATCATAGGGGAATAATTAAATTGATATTACCAAAACTGCATATCAAAACAATGTAATAGCCAATGATTTAATCAATCAAAGGACAAGGGGTCTCATCAAGAGCTAGCTTGTTCAATTTAGTTACAACGGGTGAATGGAATTGTCATCATTGGGTTACCAACCCTAGATAATGTCTTTTAAATTTCAAAATAAAACTACATAGAAAAGAAATGCAAAGTCCAAAGGAAAAATAAAAAGCAAATGAATATCATTTTGAATTTTGAAACTTGATTCAGATGGGACAATGAATCATTGTTGGTTAAAAGGTAACCCTGTTGAGGTTATAATATCTTGCTAGCAGCAGAGGCTCTATCTGCGACAAATGAGAAAACCAAAAATCTAATCAGTAGAAGGTACCTGCTATATCTCTTTAAAATTTTAGAATTGGTTGATGCAAACATTTGTATTTTTACCACTACAAGAGTAAAGTATTTGAATAGATAGATCAAGTAAGTGATTATGATTTTAGAGGAATATGGTTTAGTTTATAACTCAGTAATTATTATCCCTATAACGTTTCTTATGTTTAAAGTTTTTGGAAATTTCAAAATATCAACCAGAGATAGTTGGTTCTCCCAAGTGAATCGCCAATTGTTGTACTATGTAACAACCCCCCCATTTATACGAATAATAGTTGATATTCGACATATAAATGGGGACCCTTTTTAAATTTTTTAGTCTTTGAAAAATAAATCCTAACTCTAAGAAATTGCATTGAAATTTCTTAGAAAACAACCCAAGCTTAGGATCTTTATCGCATTTCGCATTTTTTTCATGTGATAGTTATAAGCATCTTTAAGTAAATCCCGAATTGTGATATGCGATGAAACCCCCCACTACAATATTCTGATCAGAATGCCTTGAGAACACGCGATCACACTTCACAGAGTCGTAAATAAATCATGCAGGCCACTGTGTCATCCTTTAACGATTTGCGAAATATGATATTGTGATTTTCACAATTGCATTTCACATTATCTCCAGACAACGCTATATTACAATGTTTAAAAGTTGCGATGCATGAATAAAGCATAAAGTGTGGGAATTTGATGTGTTTTAATATAATAATGAATGTTTTGATAGGGTAATTAATGTTTAGAACCTCGAGGAGAGGTAATGATGTTTCAATTTATGGCTAGTTAACGCTGAATATCTTGTTCGAAATCCTTCCATGATTCAAAGTCATTTCAGAGATCTTTCAGCCTTAATTTCCTGATATCGTCTCTGCTGATATATCTCTTCCATTTCAGGAAAGCTTCAAAAGACATGTCATTGCGAAAGGTGATGTGAAAGAATGAATGGAAAAGAATTACATAAACTGAGCTATCAGAAATGTCGCCTATATTCTTTGGTACAGTTTGCAGCATCGATGGGGGAGCGACAGCATGGGAAGTCATATATAATAGGCTTGAGGATGAGCATCCCCAAATTACTATCGTAAAGGCAATGAATGACTCGGTAAAACCTTCGGGAGACCAATTCAAAGATGCTTCATGTTCCTTCCTTCACAGAATAGGAGCGAGAGTGAAAATTCTCCCATATACTAATATGATTAGGTGGATGGTGGAAAATCTCACTATTGAAGACAAGAAATTGAGGAACTCAAGGATGAAGCTCATGGGGTCATTCAAAGCTGAAGACCTAAAGAAAATTTACCATATACCTAACCCTCAAGACATATATGACAAGTCATACCTGGCCAACTTTGCAAAGAAAAAACCAAGAACCTTTCAAGATGATCCAGGGCTAGAGGGTACTCAAGAACAAGTTCAAATTTGATAAAACAAGCATGTATCTTGTAGCCTCCTTAGCAAACCCCTACAACTATGAGGCTTCTATGTTTTGTAGGCTATATGTATTACCTAATAATGTTAAGTTTTCCATAGAATGGATTCCTTTAATAGATTCCTCTATCAATTCCCACATAATGAATTGGGCCACTATCCTACCTAATAACCTAGCCACTCTCATCTCCGAGTATCATTAGAAGAGATCCTCCTCCACAAACAACCTTCCTCCATTTAATTTTAGTGCATTCATCAATGATGCCATCTATTTCTGCACTAAATTTCCAATCATGGGTTGGAAATGGACCTTACAGGACCCCTACCCTATCCATCTCAGCCATAAACAGATGATTTGGGAATCCCATTATATACCCAATTTTTATAAAATATGCCATGTTGTTATTTTTCCATTACATAAATTGATTTTTAATAAGAATCCCCCAGGTTTTCCAAAGAAGCCGCTATAGAGCTTCTTGTAGTAGGCAAGTATTTTGTTGAATAAATGGTTTACATACATCAGGGTTTTATGCAGTTCAGCAGACCCGCATGTCCTCCCTTTGTATGTTTCTGATAAACTATTAGCAAGAGTAATAGCTCACCAGACTATGAGAAAAGGCTTGACCAAGGACCTAAAAGATAACAAAAATTAATTATGGCCATCTTTTCCCATTAAGTGTGGTTCCTTTTCGTTAGCAAATTTTAATCATGCAACCAAGGAATCACTAAGCAAAGAGAACCTCAGGCTCCATACTCTATTGAAAAGGAAATTTGATCCAGACAAAATAGCACATAATATAACTACTGTGATGAAGATTAAGCCCTTTAACCATGAGGCTAATAATTATGAAGACCTTTTAGAGTCAATTGAATCATTCGAGCGGGCAACGAAAAATCTGAGTCCAGAAGATTTTAAAATCTTTCAAGAATTCAGAAACAAAAGGCTCGAAATAATTCCACTGCATTTGTTAGAAACCAAGGACAAGCCTACACCTAGTGTGACTGTCAACAACGAGGGACCAAATTCTCACATAGAGTCTCAAGTGGACATAGGGAAAGAACTAGATATAGGGAAAGCCCAAGACACCAAGAATACATTGGAATCTAGTAGGTGGTTAGCCAAAAAGTAGGTTATAAGTGACCTAACTAAATATACCGGTTCTGAGATCAAAAGTAGCAGTTTGGAGTAGGAGTGGGACCAATTCAATAAAAAATGACAAGACACTCCATTCAACTCAACGGATGATGCCACCTCTCATAGATGTTATTTTCGCAGGAAAGGTCATAACACAGCTAGGGGCACCTCCTCAAGTGCAACCAATGGCCGACATATGCAATTTAAAAGAGAAGTTGGCAAACAACAAGTCATCATCATATCCTCTGCTCATAAAGTCACTTTTATTTTTAGAGTTAGTTGAATAGTTAGGAGGAAGGTTGTTTGAAACCTCCTCAAATTTTTGTATAATTTGTTTTTGAACGTTAGTTAGAATAGTATTTATACGTTTCTCTGTTATGGAACCAACTCACAAAAATATAGAAAAGATATATAAAAGCCTTCAAAATTAGCCTCTTTGAGGGTGAAACCTCCTTTACATTACACAAATGAACAATTCTTGGATGATCAAATGACAAGACCTCCTTTCTATATATAGGATTCTAAGGGGTCATAATATAATCAGAGCCGACATAACAATAATAATGCAAGGGCACAAAAATAACAATAGTGGACTTCTATAGGGCATAATAATAACAATATGGGGACTACATGGGTACAACAATATAATAAGGGGGTTGCATTAAAAACAATAAGGGGTTACAATAGTAGTATAGGGACCTAACATGCCTCTCTCCTTCAAAAAGTGTTGTCCTCGATGCTTGAGTAGTTTTGGATGATTCCACATAAAATTCTTATCCTCCCATGTGGAATCTTCAGCGGTTAAGTTCTTCCACTTGATGAGTGATCTGAAAATTGGGCTCTTAGGCTTCTTGTCTAAATTACAAGAACCTCTCCCACTTTGAAAGCTTTAAATTTTCCCATGTCTATTTGGTTAACCAATGTGGAATTAAAAAATGTTTGAAATAGGTGTATGCTTGTGTTTATTTTTTATTGTTAAGTGTTGTAATTATTGTTGCTTATGCTGATATTTTAAATACAAAGAACAGTAAATAATGTAGCAAGTAAAGCACACACATAACAACAATATTAATTTGGAGTTCACCCAAAACTCTTGGGCTATGTCTTTGTGAGCTCTAGTCAACTCAACTAGGCTCTCTGGGATTATGGCAACAATTCCTTTACAAGTCTTTGACTCAACTCCATCATTTTACACAGAACACGATGGGCTTACTTTACAATCTCATCCCTGGCTTTGAAGCTCTCGGCGTTCTGGCTTTGGCTCTAGCTCTTGCTCTTGGCTATGGCTCTGGCTCTGGCTCTGGCTCTCGGCTTTGACTCTGGCTCTAGGTCTTTAGCTCTGGCTCAAGTTCTGGCTCTCGATTCTCGCTCTAGCTTTTTGGCTCTGGTTGTGGCTCGTGGCTCTCTGCTCTAGCTTCTCTGAGCTCTTTCAGCATACACTGAGCTTTCCCTTTGGATTCCTCATCATTCAAAGAGCTCTGGGCTTCTCCGAGCTACCTCTACGCATCTTCTCTCGGCCTCTGTGCACATATCATGAGCTCTCTATCAAGCCCGATCATTCGGGTCCTCTATCCCTTCCCTATCCCGAGGAAACATCCCCTGCAATCAACCCATCCTTTGGCGGCTCTATGCCTTCTATCAGCTCTGCAGTTGTGGGATGTACAACATGAGCTCTTTGCTCTATTGTGAGCTCCCTGAAGGAAAAATGGATTTTTTGCTTGGCTCTCTGACCTTTGAAGAAGTCTTTCAGCTCTACAGCTTTTGCAATCATTTTCTCTGTGCATAATCATTCTCTACAGCTCTTTGGCTTATCCTACTCCCTGTCTCTTCGACTAGCCATTTGGCTGTGTAACGGAAGGGGAAATTGGTGTTTGAAATCCCCAATATAGCCATTCTCGGCTTACACAGGAACACATACCAAACACGGGAAAAATCCGTGAAAATCATTGTTCACCAGACTTAAAATTCCCATAAATGCGCTTTATATTCCTATTGGGTCCACCCATGATCACTATTGCAAATCGCTAATGCCTTGTTCCAAGGTTTCCCTTTGCATTTCTTTTAATAGCGAAATATATGAAAATACATTAAAATTTCCTTTTGGTGGATTTCAAAATATATTAAACCCAGTTCATATTGTCGTTGGGTCCCGCCAATCGCATCGCATATATGTATATAACATATCCCTGCTCCTCTGTAATGTGTCAATGCGATATTGTGATGTGACTTGTCGCAATCGCAAATTGCTCATGCCCCAGGTCGGTGTAGCACTCTGTTATGGTCGCCGATTGCAATATTGCTCTGTTGCAATCACCGATTGCGATGTCACAATCACAATAACCATATATTGTGCTCTGATATCTGCCGATAGCCACTACCGATTCTGATTGTCGATTGGATCTGGACCGTTGATTGGCCATATCCAACGACTCCTATGCAACCACTGTTCAAGCCTTCGATAAGCTCGATTTCATGGTTTTCTTCATGTTTTTAAGGCCCAATAGTGTTATTGGCCTTTTCCAAAACTTCTCCTTTTGTGATGGTTTTGACCTTTTACGATATCTTGAAGACTTAAAGGGTTTTTGGACCCATTATTAGGTGATTTTGCCTCTTTTTCCTTTGGAAAAAGGGTAGCTTCATTTTATGATAACTTCTCCATCTGAATTCTATTTTCTCTCATTCAAGTTGCATTGGATTTAGATGAAGGGATCTTTGCAATGAGACTATTTCTGAGAGCATCCTGTGACTTTCATTTTCCTTTGATTTACAAAGGATTTGAGCCATTTGGCACCTTTTACCTCTTATATGAAGTCTTTTAGACTTAGAGGTTTATCCAGGATCCATTTTTGGATCACTCCTTCCCACCAAAAGAATTTTTGGTCGCTAAAAGACTGATGTACTGATCTAAATAGTAAATGATAGTGACTCACCCTCTTCTTTCAACCTCCCTACACTTGCCTTTGCATAATTCCTTTGAACCAATAGTTTCTGACCACTTCCCTTTATTGGATGAGCTGGTATTCTTGGGGAGAAATGTCTTCCTCCTTGCCTTCCTGCAGAACTTCTGCTGAAATGGTCACAGAAGGTAGTTTGAACTTATTTTCCTTGATCATTGATCCAAGGTGGCTCAAAAAAATGTGAAGTACATCTGCTTCACAAAAATTTTCATTTGTACCTGTTTGAAAGGCTACCAACAATAACTGTTTACAACAACAGGCATACAGACAACAACTGGATGGACTAAACTCCTGCTTCAACAAAAAGAAACAGATATAACATATTTTGAACACCTCCATGTCTTACATCTACATACAAATGATGGACTAGATAACAAGCCTACAAAACATGCCTTTAAACAAATGACTCTTCATTTCAATCATGTATAAAAACACCATTAGGACTCTTTTTTAAAAGATGAAACACTTCATCATTATCTCCATTTGGAGACCAAGTTAACTTCTCCCAAGTCAACATGGCATCACATGCATGTCAAAGAAATCAACCCTACAAGTTAATTACACATACATGTTCAAAAACAAGGAAATCATCAACACCCCTATGTTCATGCATGTCAAGCTTATGCATGCATTTCATCCTTCAACTTTCATTTAAGCACATTGTACTTTGGAAGCTGAAATGAAATATAATGTAGATGCATCAATAGACATGCACTCTCAATCAGATAAGAACTCTAACCGTTCCTTACCAGTCCCTTTCAAAGGTACTACCTTTGTCTGCACATCAACATCATCATGTGAATCATTATGATACACATCATTCATGGAATCTTCCTTTCCATTCTTTCCACTTTCTTCATCTTTGGTGGAAGCATTATCGGATTCAGTGTCCAACATTTTACAGCAAGATGTCCTTGCTTATGGCAGTAAGTGCACTACATGTGCATCCTCTTGATAACATGATTTGCCTTGTCCAGTGGACCTTTGGCTTCTTTCTTCTTTTCCTTCTTCCACTTCCTATATGTGGCCATTCTCTTCCAACATATAGAAACATTATTGTTATCCAAACCACAAAAGGAACATGCAACTCTTTCCCCATACTTATGCGGAAATTTATCATGCTTTGCACAATCAAAAGGAAAATGTTTAGAACCGGATTTATACCTGCCTCTTTCACCTTTATTGCCTTCATGAGGAGCTGAAGCAAAGGAAGGAGTGGCTCCCTTTGGAACACCATCAATCTCTTCAAGGCTTTCAGAGTTTCCACAACTCTTTGGTTCAAGTGCATGCTTCTGAACACCTACATCCTGTATATGATGTTTCAAGAAATTACATCCCTCCTGAATACAATCTTCACACTTTGTAATGTAACTCCTCCTTGAAACTATTTCAATGGCCTTCATGGCAGCTTTGGAACTCTCTCCATAAGACTGTCCATAGCCAAGACCCAAATACTTAGGCCTTTCCTCAACCTTTGCAAACTTTAAATAATAGTCAATCTGCAACAAGCATACATCAATCAAACAATCAATCCTTGACTGCCCAAACACCTTTCAGACAAGCAATATTTTCTCTGTCAATCAAGCATTTTGATATAGCATGATTTGCCTTGTCCAGTGGACCTTTGGCTTCTTGCTTCTTTTCCTTATTTTGCTTCCTATATGTGGCCATTCTCTTCCAACATATAGAAACATTATGGTTATCCAAACCACAAAAGGAACATGCAACTCTTTCCCTATACTTATGTGGAAATTTATCATGCTTTGCACAATCAAAAGGAAAATGTTTAGAACCAGACTTATACCTACCTGTTTCACCTTTATTGCCTTCATGAGGAGGTGAAGCAAAAGAAGGAGTGGCTCCCTTTGGAACACCATCAATCTATTCAAGGCTTTCAGAGTTTCCACGACTCTTTGGTTCAAGTGCATGCTTCTGAACACCTACATCCTACATATGATGTTTCAAGCAATTGCATTCCTCCTGAATACAATCTTCACACTTTGTAATGCAACTCCTCCTTGAAGCTATTTCAATGGCCTTCACGGCAGCTTTAGAACTCTCTCCATAAGATTTTCCATAGCCAAGACCCAAATACTTAGGCCTTTCCTCAACCTCTCCAAACTTTAAATAATAGTCAGACTGCAACAGGCATACATCAATCAAACAATCAATCCTCGACTACCCAAACACTTTTCAGACAAGAAATCTTTTCTCTGTCAATCAAGCATTTTGATATAACCTTCTTTGAAGGTGAGGTCAATCAATCTCAAGCTTTGATACCACTTGATCTAAAAATGGGGCTCTTAGGCTTCTTGTCTAACTTGCAAGAACCTCTCCCACTTCCAAATTTTTAAATTTTCCCAAGTCTATTTGATTAACCAATGCAGAACTAAGAAATGCTTGAAATAGGTGTATGCTTGTGTTTATTTTTTATTGTTAAGTGTTGTAATTATTGTTGCTTATGTTGATATTTTAAATACAAAGAATAGTAAACAATGCAATAAGTAAAGTACACACATAACAACAATATTAATTTGGAGTTCACCCAAAACTCTTGGGCTATGTCTCTGTGAACTCTAGTCAACCCAACTAGGCTCTCTGGGATTATGGCAGTATTTCTTTTACAAGTCTTTGACTAAACTCCATTGGTTTACATAGGACACGATGGGATTACTTTACCATCTCATCCCTTGCTCGAAAGATCTCGGCTTTTTGGCTCTGGCTCTAGCTCTAGCTCTTAGCTCTCGCTCTGGCTCTCAGCTTTGACTTTGGCTCTGGCTCTTTGGCTCTGGCTCTGGTTCTATCTCTCGGCTCTCACTCTCGCTCTTTGGCTCTGGCTGTGGCTTGTGGCTCTCTAATCTGCCTTCTCTGGGCTATTTCGGCATACACTGAGATTTCCCTTTGGATTCCTCAGCATTCAAACGGCTTTGGGCTTCTCCAAGCTGCCTCTGTGCATTTGCTCTCAGCCTCTGTGTGCATATCATGAGTTATCTATCAAGCTCGATTGTTCGAGCTCTCTATCCATTCCTCATCCTGAGGAAACATCCCATGCAATCGCCCCATCCTTTGGCAGCTCTATGCCTTCTATCAGCTCTACGGCTGTGGGATGTACAGCATGAGCTCTTTTCTTTGTTGTGAGCTCCCTGAAGGAAAACTCGCTTTTTCGCTTGGCTCTCTGGCCTTTGAGGAAGTATTTCGGCTCTGTGGCTTCCACAACCATGTTCTCTACACATAATCATTCTATGCGACTCTTTGGCTTCTCCTACTCCCTGCCTCTTCGACTAGCCATCTGGCTGTGTAACGAAAGGGGCAATCAGCGCTTGAAATCCCCAATATAGCCATTCTCGGCTTACACAGGAACACATACCAAACACTGGAAAAATCCATGAAAATCATTGTTCACCAGACATAAAATCCCATAAATGTGCTTTATATTTCTATCGGGTCCGCCCATGATCGCTATTGCAAGTCGCTAATTCCTTTTTCCAAGGTTTCCCTTTGTATTTCGTTTAATACAAAAATATAGAAAATACATTAAAATTGCCTTTCAGCGGATTTCAAAATATATTAAACCCAGTTCATATTATCATCAAGTTTGGCCAATCGCATCGCATATATGTATATAACATATCCCTACTCCTCTGTAATGCGCTAATGCGATATTGCGATGCGACTTGTCGCAATTGCAAATTGCTCATGCCCCAGACCAGTGTAGCGCTATGTTATGGTCGTCGATTATTATATCGCTCCGTTGCAATCACCCATTGCAATGTCGCGATCGAAATAACCATCGATTGTGCTCCAATATCCACCAATAGCCACTGCCGATTGCGATTTTCGATCAGATCTGGATTGTTGATCGGCCAATTTCGACGACTCTTATGCAACCACTATTCAAGCCTTCGATAAGCTCGATTTCATGGTTTTCTTCATGTTTTTAAGGCCCAATAGTGTTATCCACCTTTTCCAAAACTTCTCCTTTTGTGATGGTTTTGACCTTTTAGGAGATATTGAAGACTTAGAGGGTTTTTGGACCCATTATTTGGGAATTTTGCCTCTTTTTCCTTTGGAAAAAGGGCAGCTTCATTTTATGATAACTTCTCCATCTGAAGTCTGTTTTCGCTCATTCAAGTTGCATTAGATTCAGAATGAAGGGATCTTTGTAATGAGACTATTTCTAAGAGAATCCCGTGATTTTCATTTTCCTCTGATTTACAAAGGATTTATGCCATTTGGCACCTTTTACCTGTTATCTGAAGTCTTTTAGACTTAGAGGTTTATCTAGGATCCATTTTTGGATCAATGAGATACTATGAAATTGATCAATTTCGTAGCTATCGATTACTTCTTTCTGTGACTGCTTCCGGTTCCAATATGATTTTTCCTTCCTCGCCAAGTTCTAGAAATATTATTTGAACTAGGCTCTTCTACAACTTTGGAATGAGTGGCCACACTTCTTTGTCATTCTTCCATTCATCCCTTGTTTCATTTATCCAATCTGGTTGGATAATTTAAATAACACAAAACAATGCTTCCACATCCTCATCCTTTCTTAAGAGTGCATGTGCAACAATATTTTGCTTCCCTTTTTTGTAGATGATTTCAAAGTCATAACCCAATGTATTTGTGACCCATTTTTTCTATTTTTTGAGAGATAATCTTTGCTCTAAAAATTATTTAAGACTATCATGATCCATTTTTACCTTGAATTGCCTTCCCATTAGGTAAGCTCGCCATTTCTTAAGTGCATGTAGTATTGCCAACATTTCCTTCTCATAAATAGCTTGCTTGAGGGGCATTTGTTTGTATTGATGTAGCCATAAAAATACCCAATCGCCTACATCAAAACTTCTTTCACTATGATGTTGATCTTGTTGTTGTTTCATTCGATTCTACACCAAAGTGGAGTTATCCTTTAAAAGTTGGAGAACTTGTTGTTGATGCTTGATGTGATGTTTCACTACTTGAACCTTTTTCTTCTTGATATGTCCTTCTATCTTGAGAGTTTGAGGAGTGATAATTTCTTCCAATGCATTACAATATATGGTCGGATTCACTTCTTGATGCTCAATGTGATCTTTCACTTCTTGAACATTTTTCTTCTTGATATGTCCTTCTACCTTGAGAGTTTGAGGAGTGGTAATTATTTCCAATGATTTACAAGATATGGTCAGATTCATTTCTTGTTTCTCTAGGGTTGGTTCCTAGTTTATATCCTCATTTTTTAATGTTTCTCGATCCTTTTCTTCCTCCTCTTTACAATCTATGTAAAATAATTTCTTCTGACCACACTTATGACCTTTAGTGTATTTCCTATCACAATTGTAATAAATCCCTTTTTCTATTTTTTCTTCCAATTGTTTTGGTGTAAACCTTGTAGGTTATGGAAGGCTAGGAGAAAAAACACTTCCATATTTATAGCTATGAGTGGTATGATTCCTTGTTTCCATAATTGTGCTTTCAATTTTTCTTGCCAACCTGAATGCCTTCTCCAATGAATCAAGTTCCCAAAGACGAACCTCATGTTGAATGTTATCATTTAAAGTCCCTATGAAGACATCAATCCTTTACTTCTCTGGAATATCACTTACCCTTATCTTCAATTTTTTGAAGTCCTCAATGTGCTCTTCCATTCAACCCTTTTTTTTGATATTTATCAATTGGCTAAAGAAGGTGTTTTCCTTTGTATCCTCATAATGTGCTATCATTTCCTCCATGAAAAATGACCAAGTGACAAGTGGTTTACAAGAACAAAGCCCTTTATACCATAAAAATTAGTTCGATTCTAAATATAAAGATGCAATATGTACCTTTTTTAATAGTTGTACATCATGTAGATAAAAATATTGTTCCATCTATAGTATCAAATTTACCGGATCCTTGCCATCAAATTTCCTCATATCGACTTTTCTTGATTTTAGGAGCTCGATCTAGAAATAACTGTAACTCCAGATCTCCAAGATCTGAAATTGTGAGCTGCAGTATCCCTCCATGTCCTCTTTCAAATGCCACCAGCCTGATCAAACTGGATTCTCCAAGAAAGAGTTATGCCCAACCTCCCACAATGACCTGATTATATAATTTTTCATTAGAGCAAATTTGTATGATGTGCCACGTGTCACTGTTTCAACCTTTGGATCTGAAAAATAGACACAAAAAACTACAGTTTGTCCTCTTTCGTTAATTTCTTATGAAATTTCAATCTGATGCTAAGAGATAAAGTTATGATGCTTTTCCCAAGGTCACCTGGTTGGAATGTAATTAGGGAGTCTGCAAAAACCCTAAATTTCTCATATCATATCTCCAAAACTATAATGAGACAAGATCTGCAATTCAGACCCGAGCTTCACCAAGATTTCATCTCAAATGGGTTTTACTCTCAGATTCTTAAACTTCGTAGAAACGAAATTATAGTGAAAATTCCATGATGACCTGTTTGAGATGGAACTTTGTAGCTTGCAAAAACCCTAACTTCCTCTGATCATATCTCATACAATATAGTGCGACAAGATCTAAAATCCATACATGAGGTTCATAACAATTTCAGCTCAAATGGGTTTTTTTTTTTAGCTTTTGAAACTATGTAGCAAAAAAGTTATAGCGCAAATTCCACAATGATCTATTTGGAGCAGCGAAACCCTAGAATCCAAAGTTCTCATACCAAATGTTATGAAACCACTCACAAAAAGATAGAGAAGATAGATCTAACCTTGAGAAATAAGCCACTTCTAGTGGGAAACCTCCTTTTCATTACACAAATGAACATTCTTGGATGATAAAATGACAAGACTTCCTTTCTATATATAGGATTCTAAGAGGTCATAATATAATTAGAGCTCACATAACAATAATAATGTAAGGGCACAGCAATAACAATATTGGGCTTCTATGGGGCATAATAATAAAAATATGGAGACTACATGGGCACAACAATATAATAAGGGGGTTGCACTAATAACAATAGGTGTTACACTAGTAGTATAGATACCTAACATTCTCATGCATTTAGAGAACGGTCCAGAATTTTATCAAAAACATTTAGAAAGAATGCAATTCTGTATGTTTGTGAATGCCTTGATGAAATTATGGAGCATGGTCATTTCCTTTAAATAACAGACTACTTTCCTTTTTTGATGCACTATTGTATACTTCGAAGATAATTTAATCTCAAGAAAGGAACTGATCTATGTCATTAGTCAAATGAGTAGAACTTCACACATATGGTACTTCTATCTTGTATGATTAGTTTTGTTTCTGTTTAATTAGTGATAAGACTTCATTTTCATGAATTGTATATGAGATACATTCTTTATGATATGTGTTAATTGCACTATTGTATGATGCCTAGCTGAAATTGTTTATTTTCATATATAATCATCAAATACATTCAATATAATTTTATACATTTATTTGACTAACTATTTAGTCAAAGAAATTATCTTTACACGTTACCACCTCTGTTTAATGTATGATTGGTCTTTATTATCACATGTCAAACATATATATTTTTAGATCGCATATCACACAAAATACCCGGGTTTATATTATATTAAGTTAGCTAGAGATTTTCATGATAGAATAGGCCATTTAGTTATCACTATCCTTACTCCAATCGCTTGAAAAACACCCACTCTCATTTCAAAACCCACTCTAGGAAACTGGTCCTATCATCCCCAGTTGGAGTCACCACTTCAAATGGAAAAGGAGTTGTCTTTAAGGTCCAGACCGGGTGGTTATCCCCCATGTTGGAGTAGCAGAAATCTAAGGCTTCAACACAGTGATAACCAATATACAAAGGTAGTCTATCTAGTATCCCGCATAGTAGTCCATAGGGATGAGACTACAATGATAACCAATACAGTACGTTCCCAACAATGTAAGTACTAAAACAACCAAAATAGTTCAACTACCTAGTACAGGTGAAATAAACATGCATTACAAATGTCGAAAGCATAGTCTTACAAACATCTACAAAACATGCATGAAAATGTGTTAGCCTTAATAGGCTTTTGTATTAATCAAAAGTCCCAAGACACATTTGTAAACCATACATCACTAGTCCTAGTAGTGGGACATTGGAGTCACTCCTCACTCCTCAAAGAACTAATTGTCTACTCTCAAGGCTATGTGGGAGGAGACAAGGTGAAAGTTTATTACTCATACAATGGGAAGGTATATATATCCAAGGGTGATGCTTGACCCTTGTGACTTTTGGACTACCCTCATGACCATTGAACTTCCTATGAATTTTCAATTGTCATGACTCTTAAACTTCTTGTGTGCATCCATTGGACTGCCACTTTACATTACATTTAGTTACAAAACATATGGCTAGTGGTGGTGATGTGGCTTTGACAAATCATAACACAAATTGACACAGCACTGCTAAAATGTGTTGACTAGTTGTAGTGTCCATGTTAAGTTGCTGCTCTACAAAGCGATGAATGTACTCTCACTTGTACTTTGTCTTCTCCTCTGCGTGGCTTGTTGTTGCAAGGTTTACAATGGTCTTGGTATTGTAATATGCTTCCATGCATGTGTTCCTTTCGCCTATTTCTTGGTGTTCTTTTTCCATCAATCTAGCTGCAAGTAAGTATTATAGCATGTGCGCTCCTTCTTCATCCCAAATTTCGTCTTGCCATGATATATTAGTGTACCTGTCCCTGCAATTCACTCATGATAGGATCACATCAAATCCAAAACCTCCTAGTCTAGCATGATGCATTTGTTTCCCTGTTTTGGGCCCATGACATATGACATTTTGGGAAAGGGCCCAGAAACTTTGTAGTGCATAGTTCCAGGTGACAGGGAGGGAGGATTGGTTACTGAGACTAAGGATAGCGTAGCTCAAGCTTGGACAAGGAACTCTGGGGCACATCTTCACTATCTGGGAAAACTGCGCAAAGGCCATTTGGAGGAAAATTTGTGTAGTCAAGGACACCAGTGGCAGATGTATGGTGGGACCCTAAGGGACACCTCTGCGTAGTTTCCAGGAAAAAGACAAACCAGGATAGAAGAGGGATAAGAGGAAAAGTCTACACAATCTTTTAGTGCAGTGAGTCCCAGCTGAGGGAGGTTACTTGAAGGACACTTCCACATAATTTCTATGAGTAGTGCAAGCTTAGGACTCTGCATAATCAAGGTTATAGTAGCCAAGGAGGATTGATTTTTTTTCTTGGGAAATGCACAGTTAAAATAGGTTGTGAGGTAGTTTCTTGTGCAGTTGTGGGAAGGAAGATGACTGCTCACTTTTGGGATTGCTAGTGAAAACTACCCGGACAAAATCATCAGGCACTGCAAAGTTCCGGGAGACAAAGAAGAACCACTAAGGGTTGAGATTTCCCAGTGCAACTCATTCAGGGTCCGGTAAAGTGGAGTTATTCCGTCGAGAAATTTTCAAGAAAAAGGCTAAGTGTGAAGGGAAAGTGGACTCATGAAGACTCGACATTGTGATAACACACTTAACATCCTTCGGAAACATGATGACACTAACCACCATGAAAACATTACAAAGCATGACCCTCTGTGGGATTGTTGAGGTGAAAGTGATAAGTGCGACAATTGAGATAGAACTTTGGATGACCGTGACGATACTTTCGTGACAGTGCTTACAACTTTGTGTGTGAGTGCGACGGGTGTTCACATAGATTAAGGAAGCATAAACACACAAAACAAAACCTTCAAAATGACCAGAACAAGATCGCAAGCATGACAAAGAAATCAACATGCCAAAATACGATAGTTGGTTAAGAAATAAGAAGAGTGAAAGGACTCTGATATAGCTCAAGGAATGAGCTCGAGTGTTTGCAACCACTAAAGGAAAAACTGAGGAAGGCTCAGAAATTTGAGTGAAGGCCAAAATTTTGAAGGGTGTCGCAGCCGCTACAATACATGGTGACACACTGATTGAATACCAGCTTCTCTGTTTTGGTTCATTTGTAATTCAGGGTCTTGGTCCTTCAGGGAGTATTGATTCATCATGTAGATCATTTCGACTTCCCCACTTACCCCATGGAAAAACATTGTTCACCTTGTATCAACTCAGTTTAACATAGCAAAAGATTCAACCAGATGACAATGTTTCTAATTGGGAAGGGTAGTTTAGCTTGCAAGCTTAATATTTTCAAAGTATAGGTTTTCATCTCTGGTGTTTCTCTACTGCCATCAAGCTTGGAGTCACACAGGAACACAAGCATTTCTCCATTGCTAATGATCTTAGAAAGTACCCTGATGCAGTTTCTTACTTCACCTCTCTGCTCAAGAAGCCTTTCTCTTATTTTTCCTTTGTTATTTTTTAAAGAGAACTGTACATAGGAACTTATTTATTTTGGGGTGGAAGAGGGATCCCGACTTATTGAGAGAAGGAGAGGTTGTTCCTTTAGAGAAGCATGTAAATACCTCTTATTCAGGATTTCTTGTTTAGATTTTACCCTTCTCCATTTCTACTAGTTGCATAAGCTTGAACACACCAAAGTAGAAGACCGAGTATAGGAATGAGGTTTCCCAAGCTTGACACGGGTTCATGGTTAGACCAAAAGTCTCCTTACAGACAGATTGTATTTTTCATCAAGACTTCATCGACCAAATGTTACAACCAAATGCAAAGAAAATGGACACATAACTGGCCAAGCGTTGAAATTTCAAAAGACTCTTTTAACTTCAGCCACATACACATTCAGAAGCCAAAATATAGTGCAACACAACACTTATTTACAAAATAAAAAGAACATGACAGTAAGGAAAACAAAACAACAAAGAAAACAATAGAGAAAGCAATGAAAAGACTATGTACATAGTGTGGGGCGGAGCCTCAGATCATTGAAAATAACATTTTAAGTCTTGGTCATTGACAGGGAGGGTTCCAATCCTCCCATCAAGTTATTGAAGATTGTATGTGTGTTGGCCAAGATTCTCGTGGATGGTGAATTGACCAATCCACAGGGACTGAAACTTCATGTGTTTTCCTTTGTCCTTGTGGGCTTTGTCCCACTTCAAGAATAAGTCACCCACACTAAAGCTAGTAGTCCTTGTAGACTTTATTTCGAACCATATCTTGATACAGTTCTAGTGGAGTGTAAATTTTTCTTTTTCTTTCAACCTTTCTTCCTATAGTTTGTGCAGTGTGTCCATCTTATGTTGAACTAACAGATATGGATTGCCTTTGGATTCTTGGGACAAGTAGAGAGCAGGAAAGTAGATGTTCGGTGGGAGGATAGCTTCTTTTTTATATACAAGGAAATAGTGGGAGGTATTCATAGAAGTCTTAGGTGTGACTCGATCATCCCATAGAGCATTCACTAGAGAGGAGTGACAGTTTTGTTGTTTAGAGTAAATGGTATTCTTTATAATGCAAACGAGGTTCTTATTTGTGGACTCAACAAGAGCATTTCCATGCAGGTAGTAATTAGTAGAATGTTTCAGCTCAATACCATTTTGTAATGCAAATTCATAAAGCTTTAACAAAGAGAAGTATGTTGCATTGTCAAAAAAAAGTGATACATGAACGCCAAACCTGGAAATGATGTTCTGCTATAGGAATCTGATGACTTCCTGGTCGTTCACTTGTTTTAATGGAGCTACTACTATCCACTGCATGAAGTAATCTGTAGCCTTCAGAATATAATGGTGTTTCTTTGATGAATGTGGGAAAATATCCCCAATCATATCTTAGCCCACTCTTGGAATGGTTCTTCACTGCAACGGGCTGCAGCGGGGCTGCTGACCTTCAGTTTTTGTCAGCACATCTCTAATAGACTAGACACTTGTGGGCATAGGCATGTGCATCCTTGAACAATGTAGGCATGTAGAAACTGGCCCGCATGACCTTGTGTGTTGTTGTGTTACCTGTGAAGTGTCCCCCAGATGGTCTGTCATGGAGATCATGTAACACCCTTTCTGAATCTTGTGCGTCCATGCACCTGAGCAAGACAGCATTGTGTTGCTTTTTGTAAAGCACCCCATGTCCCAACTAGTAGGATAAATCTTGGAGTCATAGTGCCCTCTTTTGCCGCATAGAAAAATTAGAGGGCAGAGTGCCATGCTCAAGGTATTGGTGCACTCCTACGTACCAAGAGTCTTTGTGCGAATTGGGTGAGACTTGCTCGACATTGTAAACTTATATTTCTTTCTCCCAGCCTACGAACTCTTCTTCGTCCTCCTGCACATGTACTGCTTCCGCTGCTAGTCTGCAAAAACCATAACCCTTGATAATGTGAATTGGATTGATGTCAATATCATACTCTTGCAGTCCTGCCATCTAGTTTGCCCTCCTCTCACCCAACTCTTGTTGAACAAGCAGTGCTTTGACTATTGGGTTTGGCACAAAGACAATGCATTGGCTCTTTAGGAGGTAGCATCTAAAATGCTTCACCATCTTGTACACTGCATATGCTTGTTTTTCCATTGCAATATAGTTGAGTTTGGGTCCTTGTAGGCTTGTGCTCATGAAGGAGATGGGCTGCTCATTTTTCAGTTCATCCTTATAAGTGAGCACAAAAGAGAGTGAAGTGTCAGAAGCAAAAGTATAGAGCAAGAAATCCTTATTGACATTTTGGTTATACAATATGGGAACCTTTGTTATAGCTTGCTAAAGATACAGGTGGACATGTCCTTTTCCTTCTTTCCCTAACTATGGACTCTGTCCATCTTGATCATCTCTTGGATGGGTTTGACAATCTAAGAATAATCCAAGATGAATTTTCTTAGGAAGTTGATCTTCCCCAGGAAAGACAGCATGGATTTCTTTTTCATGAGGTGACGAATCTACATGACGGTCTAAACTCTATTTAGATATACCTTGATCCCAGTCTTAGAAATGATGTGTCCAAGCAGGTTTCCCTTGGACACTGTGAAGATACTCTTCTTGGGATTCAAGGATATATCGTATTTTCAACATCACTCAAATGTTTTCTTAGGATGGCGCAAGTGATCTGACCATTGTCTTGAGAATATTGTCACATCATCGAGGTAGACCGCCATGCTTATTCTGATGAGCCCACAGAAGGCAATTTCCATTGCACAATGAAAATTTGCGGCTGTGTTCACCAGCCCAAATGGCATCCTTTCGAAAGCGAACATACCTGACTTGGTACGGAAGGTAGTTTTAAGTCTGTCAGTCTTAGATACCAGAACTTGATTGTATCCTGAAAAGTCGTCAAGCAAAGAAAACATGTATGCTCCTGATATTGTCTGCATTATATGCTCCATGGACGACACTGGGTAGTTTTCGTTGTCTGAGGCGCAGTGGAGATTACAAAAATCTACGCATAGGCAGATCTCCCCTCACTTCTTTCTAACAGGGACTAGATTTGAAACCCACGTGGAATGCTGAACTTTGTAAAAGATCTAAGCATCTAGTAACTTAGTCAATTATTTATGTATGAGGGGCTCAAGTGAAGGATGAGCTTTTCTTAGCTTCTACTAAAAAGGCTTGGCCCCTTCCTTGATTGGTATGGCGTCTTGGATTATTCACGTGTCATATTTCTTGAGGTTGTCGTATATCCACGCGAATACATCTCGGTACTTCTTCAAGATCATATGAAAGCTTTCCTCTCTTGAGGTGTGCAACACATACCGAGATTCACAAACTTCAAATCCTTATCCGTTCCTAGATTAATCTGGTCATGCAACAATGTAGAGCTATGAGTTTTGGCATTGACAAGTCCCTAAAAGAGATTATGCAAGTCATACAGCTTCTCAAGTGATACCACACCCTTTGGGATGAGGTTTCCTTTGGTTACATCATATGTGTTCTGTAGAGACTGCTCGTGCTCATCCTCGTATATTGTTGTGTCCTTGAAGACGTCAATGTTAGCCATGAAATGCAGTATCTATTTATCATCATCAAAAACGTGTAAATTAGTGATGTTGTCTCGGAAAAATGGCTTATATAAAATTTCAAAATAGGATCTATCCCTTAATGATGTGATCCTAGAATTTGTGTTCTCCAAAGAATCTACAGTTGCATTATGCATTCTTGGTACATAAATAGTACTAAAATTTTGGAATTGAGAAATGAGTCACCATACCTCTTGTTGATAACTTTTAAGATGGGGTGACACACAGTGTATGGTGTTACGTACCTGATGCACCATGATCTCTGAGTCACCTACCACTTTTAGCACAACAATGTTGATGTTGATGGCTTTCTGTAAGCCCAAGATGAGTGCTTCATACTCGGCAATGTTGTTCGTGCACTCGAACTCCAAGCATCTAGATATTAAGTGTTTCTTCTGCAACGGGTCTATTAAGACACAACCGGCTCCATAACCCTCCTGCATCTTGGAACCGTCAAAGTACATTGCCATATATCATATTTACAAGGATCACTTGCCACACTAGTACTACTATCACTACTACTACTACTATTAAAATGTACTATACAAGTTTCATTTTCTCCAGTTGGGCATAGAACAAGACCCAATTGTGTGTCTGGTAGGGTCGGGGATGGTTGTGCAAGATAGAACCCCAACTATGTCTCTAGAAAGAAATTGTTGAACATAAGTTCTACGAAAGCCAACAGTTCATTTTCTCCATTCAAGGGAGTCACATTCTGCCTTATGTATCTTTCTAACAACACCCAGATCTAGTTGTTTCTCACCTGGTATGGAAGCCATAAGTGTGACCAGTTAATGGCAAAATACCCTTGTAATTTTCTTAACCAATCTCTACTGAGAAATATGTTGTATGCTTCAGGGATGTCCACAATCACAATATTAAGGCATTGATTAACTCGTCCATCGAACGATAACTGAATGATCACATCTTGGAGTTCATCAATTGTCATAACACATGTTTTTTCTTGGATGATCTGCGCAGTTGTCTTTATCCATTGGGCATTTACCTTCTTCATGATTGAGAGTGGAATGACATTGCCTAATGTGCCAAAATCAACCAAACATTTGTGGACATTGAAATTGAAAATTTCAAATGATAACATGAAAGTTGGGTATAGTGAGTTCGCCTCCTCCATATAGAGTGCCTTTAGCATGGATGCAAGTGTGTCAAGCGACTTACTTGTTCCCTAGTTGGAGGAGATAGCATCACCTATAGAGTTCTTCCCAAGTGCATGCAGAAGAAGGTCCCATTGACTCGTGATCTTGGTTAACTCATACGAAGATATGTTTGCATGATTCTTCTTCATGTCTTATAAAATGTTGTAATCCAAATCAGGGAGACTTACCGAGGTGTTTGGGGGTAGACTTGTGTTTGTGGTTTCTGGCTGACTGCTTTTGTCTTTGTTTCCCGTGGAAACACTCTTTGTTGTAGTTGTCTTCCCGGATTTTATCTGAGTTTTATGTGTTGAGTTGACTCACAGACCTACTGTCCTTAGTATGTTTTTTCATATTTTGTCTCTTGGTACCTCAATCACACTAGGGACCCATTGACTTCTCAATTTGCATCAATTGTTCTGCTTTGGGGTGAGACTATCACTTGGAGGATCTTTCTCGATGGCAATCTTCTAGGATATGCGCAAACACTAATACATGTGTGTTGTATGCCCAATACTTGGGGTTTCATAAGGTGAAAGATCTTATTAATCTTCAAAATTGGGCTTGACCTGTTCATTGACCACATTGTCTTCATAAATTTGTGTGGTCATTATGTTCATCATGAGGCTCCAACCCGAGCACATTCTTTCATAATGGTGTTCATTGTGACACAAGAAATATGAGTTTGTCATGATATTTCAAGGTTCACCACCAGGTTGGAGCTCTATGCAGATTTCGCTGGCTGGTTGCTGCTTGAAGTTACATTCTTCTTCGGTGGGTACGTAGCAGGCTTGCTGCTCATGGTTGTCTTGCTCATCCATTGTTTGAGTTTAGTAACTTCTATGGTCAAGGACTTGAGGAAATGAGTAAGGTTCTCGATGTCACTTGGTTCCTTTTCCTTAGCCTTACTCATAGAGGCCTGAGACCTATTTCCCATGTCCTTGGAGTCCTTAGTGGATTTGTCATCTGTAATGACTCCAATAGCATGCATGTCTTTCTCAACGGCTATAGCCTCTTCATAATTTTCTGTTATAGTTGGTCTCGTAGCTTGCTTGACAAAATGTGCAATGTTGGTCGGCAGTGCAGACGTGTAGTAGTCGATGGTGATGGAGTCATGACGTTGGTGTCGGCTGAGAATTTGTTCAAAATGTGGTTAAACCTCTGGTTGAGATCTTTAACTTTCTCTTTATGCTCCATATTGAGACTACCCAATTCCTTTAGCAACATTATAGGGGTCTTCTCATCAACAAACTTCTCAAGGAACATTCTCTTAAAAACCCCCCAGTTCTGGATGGTATTTAGTGGAAGTTTGTGATACCATACAACTGCTCTGCCATCCAAGGTACATGGAAACAATCTACATGCGACATCGTCATAGCATACCTCTAGTGTCTGCAAATGTAGGTAGAATGTTTCTAAGTGATCTTCCTCCTTCATTGTTCTGTTAGGGTCATGTTTCATTAAAAGATTATCAGCATGTCTCGACGTCTTATGAAAGACACCTAGAAGTGCAAATGGGCCCTGAGTCATCATTCCATATTTTTCTCTGCCATGTTGTCCCCTTCTTCATCCTCCTCTTCAAAATTTGATGGTTCTTTCTCTGAATCTATTGGTTCGTCTTCGCTTCCACCTCCTTCGCTGCCTTCCCCTCCTCCTCCTACACCAAAACTTGATCCCAAGAGTAAGAGGTTCTCTTCTTATTCCTTTCGAAAGATTGGACGTTCCTCTTATTTTTCCACAGCTTCTGCCAGCATCCCTTTTAGAAATAATGCATTTTATTCATAGAGAAAAATATGTAAATATATGTAAAAATTTGAAATAAACCTATTTTCAAAACTAATAAAATTTCATGCCAACCAAATACTCCATAAGACAAGTTCTTTAATTTTTTACTTTGACACATGAGATGTACTAGGTGAAAGCACTTGAAGACAATGTTACTTGTACAACACACTCCATAATGAAACAATATGTTAGAAATTAGAAAAGAGTCAAAATGCTTATATTCATTTTAAATGAACTTTTCATCATGGATTTAATGCATGTTAATATAAGCGATGCATTATTGAAACTTGAATATGTGTGTGTGTGTGTGTGTGTGTGTGTGTGTGTGCATGCTATGTTACATTATATAGTTAAATAAAAGTATAGGAAGTGTAAGTTAAAAGATCATTACTCAACTAATAAATTTAATAAGGGTGGGAACTAAGAGATATACATTTGTCATATCATTAAACTAAAACAATTCTACAAATATGAATAGTGGAAATTTTAAGGAAAATTACAGTTTATAGATAAGTTGGAGTCTTAAAAAATTATTGAGCATCACCCATCTAATGCTATTATGAAGAGGACATTATGTTAAATAGTTATAAAACTATGTTAAATGTTTTGTGTGTATTAAAGATATGTTATGTTATACCCCTCTCTCTCTCTCACACACACACACATAAAATATTTTATATGTGTGTGAGATATGTTATAGTTATGTTATACCTTATAAATTTATCATTCATATATATATAAACATGTTAGATGTTATGTTATAGTTATATATCTGTTAATATAAATTAATTAATTAAGAAAAGTTTCATGTTTTGGACTTTTAATTTAGTTAATATTTTATTTAAGTACAATTAATTTTCAAAACAAATTACTATATTTATTATTAAAAAAATATTAAAAATATAAATGGATTTAAATTTAAAATAAAAATGAAATAAAGTTTCTTATTTGATTTAATAAGGTTCATCATGAGCAACCATATTCGGCATGTCAATCTCAAGCTTTTAATTTTTATATTTATTGGTTATAGTTTAGTTGTATTCTGATTTGGAATTTTTTGGGCATATTTATGGTCAAATTTGTTAGAAATTTAAAATGCATTTTAAATAACAAAAAATCAAATTTTATTGAAATTTCACTAAATTCCTAAGAAATTTTTTTAAAACATAAAATAATCAAAAATTAAAGCTTTTACCATAGAAAATATTCATAATAAACATGTTACCATTGCAACTAACTTACACAATGAAAAAAAATACCTAAATTATATATATAGTTTTAATGTTTTTCAACAGTTTTGTTGGTGGTTTT
The DNA here is from genome assembly GCA_031772625.1 of Pinus tabuliformis. Taxonomy (NCBI): domain Eukaryota; kingdom Viridiplantae; phylum Streptophyta; class Pinopsida; order Pinales; family Pinaceae; genus Pinus; species Pinus tabuliformis. Next base: position 1,805,057,311 of record CM062819.1, read on the forward strand.
CTAGGTTATTTTTGGTGGTCTTCAATGGTTTTCTTATTGGTTTTCCAGGTTGTTTTTTGTGGTATTCAAGGGTTTTCCTGGTTGTTTTTTGTGGTTTTTCTGTTGGTTTTTCTGGTTGATTTTTTTTTTTTTTTTGTAAAGTGGTTTTTTTTCCAAATTAATTTATTTTACTTTATAAGAAAAAATAAAAGGAGAAAAAATGACAAGAAACCTACACTGGATTGAGCCTCTTGGTCGTTGGTGAGGTTGATGGGAAACTAGATTGAGTTCCTCCATCTCGAGCTTAAAAATCCTGCTTCGAACTCCTTCTTCTTCACTGTTTGCACAAAATGGCTTGCTTAAACTACGTTTTGGGTTTTGAAATAATAAATAGGGCTGGATCGAGCCATAAATATTAATTGAACCCTAAACCTCAATCGATCCCCAACTCTCGATCAAGCTCCTAACTCTTGTTAGAAAAGAGCTCGATCAAGGGTTTGCTTAAAAGCTCAATTGAGCTATTTTTAAGCCCCTAAGTGGCTCAATCAAGCATTTAAAAATTTCTCGATGGAGCGCTTAAAATTCGTCAATCGAGCATCGTATGCCTCAATCCAGCATCATTTTTTACCAAAATGTGCCCTCGCTCTTCAAAAGTGTAACTGAGCTCCATGCATAGACCCACAGGAAATGTAGTCCCAGAGAAATAAGTTTGAATATAAATATATGCTAAATTTTTATACGAACTAATATTATATGCATTACAAAAAATAAAATAGATTTGCAAAAGATAAGGATGAGGTGTTATAGGACGAAACTAGAGATGAAATAATTTCAAGTAATGATCCAGTTAAATCTCCCCTAATTAGCATATAACTTTGGCTAATAATTTTATATAGACTCGTTGACACCCTTGGGCTTAAGCTCTGCTAATAAGCTAGTCAAATGTGATCCCTTTGGGTTGATCTGCATGGACATTTCCTTGGAAAAAGAATTCGATAAATTTAATATGAATTCATTAAATATTAGTAATGAGATAGAATTTATTGACTAACAAAAGAAACCACAACAACAATGTTAAAATGATATTCATAAATCAAGGCACTAATATTGAAAAAGAAAAGTATAATAACTCTTCCAGGGACATGCTTATATATTGAGAAGGTTTCCATAACACTTTTGATTTATTCACCAATTGAATTTTCAAAATATAATTGTTTTAGTATATTAAAATAGTTTTAGTCTAACTATTTTAAGTTTTGGAGCATATTTTCTAATCAAATTTACCATAAATTTGATAGAAATTTGTTGCAATCACAAGTTTGAGTTGTGAACTTTGCACAATTTGAGTTCCTAAGAGATTTTAGGGTACTTAATCGATTTATGCATTAAAAACACAATTTAAATAACAAAAAGTCAACATGAGTTCCCCATTGGTTTTCAAGGTACCAAATCCATTTATATATTCAAAAACTCATTTTAAACAACAACAACAAAAATCCATATATGACCAAAGTCAAAGAACAAATGGATTGCTATAATCCTACTTTGGCAAGAACGAATAACTTTAATCGATTAAGTTAACTTTTAAAATAATTCGATATCACCATTATTATCATTATCTGGCCACACCAACCCTTAACATGGTTGGATTTCTACCCATGAAGTTACCCTTAACATGGTTGGATTTCTACCCATGAAGTTACCATTAACATGGTTGGATTTCTACCCATGAAGTTTTGAACTAGTGACCTTCACATCACAGAGTTTCTTAACAATACAACCCATGGTCATCGATTCTATGCCTCGTGGGCATATTTATTTTAAATAACTAGCCTATATTCATCTGAACTCAAGATCTACCAAGCTAAGAGGGATCAAATCTCTTTTCACTCTAAAAGCGGTTTTCATCTCAAGAGATTCGATCCTTGTCAACACTTGGTAGATCCCAAGTTAAGATGGATCTAAGGTAGTTTAATTTCCCCCTTTAAATAGGAAATATCTCACATGAGTACTTTGGGTTCTCAATAACATAAGTTATTTTTATTTATTTTTATAGCGTTATTTTCATTTTTATTTTGACTAAGTTAAAATGTTTAAATTAGATTACCTTAATCTTTTTATTTATTTATTTATTTTTATTTAAAAGAAATGGCATTACATGACAAGACATGGCTTTACATTACAACATCTCCTCCATACTAGGATAGAGAGTGCCTCTCGGCACAATAATAATATTAATATTTATTTAGTAATGTTAATAGAATTATTGTTATAATTTTCAATATTAATATTATTATTAATAATAGTAGCATGATTAATATAATTAATGATTATTGTTTTTAATAAATTTATTAATGTAAATACTCTATATATATATAGATATAACTTTTTTCCTTTATAATATAATTTGTCTTTAAATTTTGTTTTTTTAAATTCAATATAAATAAAATATTTATCTAAATTATATAATCTTCTTCCTAATATATTAAAGCATTCAAATAAATAATAATGAAAATAAAAAAATAAGATTATTAAAAAAATAAAAATAATGCTTGATGGAGATGTGGGAAAATACACCAATGGTTGGGGAGGTTAGGGGGAGCCCACTACCCTGCTACATCACTTCGCATTAAATAGGGGGGATGGCATGGCTATCTCACCCCATGCACTCAAACATGTAAATCACCTTCACATCCCCTCACATTCAAATGGAAGCTATCATTTTCATCATGAAACCTTGGAGCTTTTGCCCCAACCTTGTATTTTTCTGTAGGTTTAGTTGTGTTTCCTAGCCATGGGTGGGATATTTCGACCATGACACTAGCTTTGTGGGCATTTAGATTCACGGAGTTCCTTCTCCCTTGAGTGTTTGTCATCGTGGTACACTCATGTGATAGTAACTCAAGCTTGGAGTTGGGAAGCACTTGTAGTGGTGGTGAGTTTTGGTATTTTAGAAGTGGTTGTAGAGGAGGTAAACTCCAAAAATGACATCATTTGGAGAAGTGTGTCTCACATGTAGCATCTTAGCCTTTAGTGGGTTGACATTCATTGGGTAAATATTTTTATGCCCAATCTTCGAATAATTTTCAACCCATTTGTATATGCATGGTGATATTTGGTTTTTAGTCTAAAAGGAATATAGGTGGTGTGCAAACCTCTTTGAATTCCTTTGGATTTAAGGTTGAATAACCTCAGATGATGCTACCCTCTGTATGCCCCTTCTATACCATTGTTAGTTCATCCCATCCCAAACCAATTTGGAAGCTAATGGTGAATACTCTTCGAGTTCTATCTTAGTTTCTTTCAATTTTCCTCATTGGTTTGCCCTTGTATTGGGGGTTCTCTCTCATTGGGCCTATCTTTCCTTTGATCAGTATGCTCCATTATCATATGTCTTATCACCAGGGGTGTAGAGGTCAAGGCCCTCAGGGTAGGCCTTAGGCTTGGACTTAAGGTCAGATAGTTGTGGTTCTTTTCCATTCATCCACTCCACTATAAATCGAAGAGGAAATATTTCAATTACGTATTTACCACTAATGATCGCTAAGCCTACTATGAATTTGAAATCCAAACAGAAGTGGTTAGCTGCATTCTGGACCCCGACCATACTAGTGGAAGACAAGGTCAATACCTTTGTTCCATCACCGTCCATTGGCAAATGAAGGCGCTCCTGCACAGGATACTCAAAGAAAGGTACAAGGACCTCAATGAAATTATTGCATGCCTCAATGAAATCCAACGAGTCTAATGCATCATCACTTCTGCGTATTCAACCTTAACCCTCACTTGGCACACATAGAAGGTCACCTACAATACAACCTCAAACCTTCAACACTAGTTTGCATAAGATCTAGCCCTAGTAACTTCCTCTAATAATTGATGTTAGCCCAACCCTTATGTTTTTACTTTCAGTAAATTAGTTTCTTTTAGAATATGTATAGCCAACTATAACTAGAAATAAACTTTGTATTTTTGTCATAGAAACTTAACTATAGATCAATAATATTTTTAGATAATTTTAAATGATAAATAATAAATCTCACTGGAATCTAATACCTTGCTACAAACTACAAAGGTGTTCAAAATTTAATAGTAAACTCTTATTTTATATAAAAATTATTTTAATACCATAAAAAACTTAATCAACGAAAATAACAATAAATTTTATGAATATATTAAATACTTAAATAAATTAATAAACAATTTTTAATAATTTTACAGTAATAAATCAAAAGAAAAAATCATAACAAATTCCAATAACATATTTAACTAAATTCGGCATTCTTATTATTCTTATGCTAAAATATTTAAAAGTCAACTAATATAACTTTATTGATAAAATGAAAAATATTATCAATTTTTTAATACATCAAACAATTTAATAATTTTATCTATTAATAAATGATATGTATCATCGATTTAAATTACTTTTAATTGAATATAAAAAAATCAGCATATCATAATATATATATTAATTTAATTTTTAATTTATTTTGACTTTTGAATAATAATAAAAATTGAATAAATTTATAATTTTAGGTTTTTCTATTTAACTTCTTTGTGCTATGATTTGATTTTTTTTAAGGATAAATCACATATTTAACTTCTTTGCGCTATGATTTGATTTTTTTTAAAGGATAAATCACATTTGCTGAATCATAAAATATCTACAAATAAATTTGAATATGATTATCCCACACGTCTCAAAAATTTAATATAAATCACAAAAATCTTAATTCAATACATATATTTTTAAATATATAAATAAATTAAATACCCTAAAAAATTAACATGCAAATTTACAAAACCTTTTTAAATATAATATAAATTTAGATTTTCAACCTATCAGATAGTGGAATTAATGTCTCGTGGATACAGATGATGTATTGATCTATCCACCCTGTCATAGACATCAGATTAACTTATTATAATAAAGGCAGCGTCTCGAAAGCTTAGATTCGTATCCACCATTCAAAGCCTTGCCAGCACATTATGTTCAGTGTTTGACTGATTGCTAACTCTTATTACTCAATTTATACAGCGAAGCAATTGCAGGTTTAACACGCATAGCTGTACTGCAATATAATATATGTAGCGATAACTCCTCATTAATCAAATCTGAATTTTGGAAAAAAAATGTACTTGTTTCAATCCAACCCTGACCAGATACCCGGCACAGCCTTAATAACATGGTAAATAACGTTTGCTTTTACAGATTAGTTACATACAGATAACATCGGCACTGGAAATTAATTACATTTTCAGATTTGTTACACGAAAACGAATAACCGCTTACATGCTAAGAAAGACCTTTGCAACCATGCCTCGTACTATTCAGGAATCCACTCCCCTTCCAAGTATGGAATAGTGGTCAATTTCATTTTACAAAGCCCAATACCAGATGGGCAGTTCATAAAATTAAGGAGACTTTAATCAGGAATCGATTGCCAGATCGGGCAACCTATAAAAATCGAATTTCACTTGCTGCTGAGTTTTTGTGTGTGTCGACTTTTATCTTTTAAGTAAATACATAGAAATTCTGACTGCAATTAAAACATATGATATGTTCTGAACATTAAATCTTAACTACATGAACACAACACCTGTTTTCTGTCCTCAAAACAAAACAAAAATTACCTAATAATACATCGGTTGCAATATTGGGATTCAGCTCCAATGCCAAATCAAGAGCAGACAGTGTCCTTCAGCCGGGATGTTAGACTCCCCGCTGCAAATCACCTCCCTACTTCATTTTCAATTAGATCAGACGGCGGCAATAGGGCATTCAGGGAGGTCGGTACACTCCCACTGCTACTTCCGGTTGCGAAACTGACATCGAAAGCCATATGGGACCAGACGAACGCCGGCCTGATGCGAGGCACGTCGGGTGGAGGCATGGTCCGAGCCAGTATCTGGGTAACCTCCCTCATGTTAGGACGGTCCTCCGGATTCGGGTTGGAACACGCCAGTCCCAACAACAGCAAACGTCTGATGTCCTCCGCGTTAACGCTGATGCTTCCAAACTTTGTCAGGCCAGTGTCGGCGGCTTCCAAGAGCCTGTTCTCTCCGTACAATTTCCAAACCCAGCCGATGAGATCAAACGATTCTGGGGTGCGAAACGTGGGAGGCCTTCCGCAGGTTACCTCAAGGGTGAGAGCACCGAAACTAAACACATCCGATTCCACCGTTGGTCGCCCGGTGTGAAAGCACTCGGGTGCGATGTAGCCCATGGTTCCGACAAGACCGGTGGCCGTGAAGGATCTCCGGTCGTGTTCGATCAGACGGGCAAGGCCAAAATCGCCGAGCCGGGCATTGTATTCGGAATCGACCATTATGTTGCTGGCTTTCACGTCCCGGTGGATCACCTGCTGCTCGCATTCCTCGTGGAGATACAGAAGAGCCGAGGCCACGCCCGAGACAATGTTGTATCTATGGTCCCAATCAAGAAATTCGCCAGCCAAATCATCATTAAAAATATGTTTATCCAAACTACCATTGGGCATGTATTCATAAACCATAATCAGCTCCCCTTTCTCATGGCACCACCCCAGCAGTGGCACCAGATTTTTATGGCGGAGGCGATTAATGACGCTGATCTCTGCAATAAATTCCTCTTTACCTCGTTTGGCGTCTTTGGCCATGCGTTTGACCGCCACCACATTTTTCCCCTTTGGCAGAATTCCTTTGTAAACGGATCCGAAGCCGCCAGCTCCAAGGAGGGTCGCGGGACTGAAGTTACTGGTGGCCTTCTTCAGGTCTTTGTAGCTGAATTCGAATAGCCGGCCTGGAATTTTCTCTAACGCCTCAAATATCTTTTTCTCTTCCTGTTTCTGAGATTTACGGCGCTTGAAAAAGACTATAATACCTATTGCGAAGACAACTGCTAAGGAAAGGCAGATGGGTAGAGCAATAACCAATGTCCTGTTTGGCAAGGACACAGGATCAATTGAGAAATTCCAGGATTTAACACAGTTGAGCTCTGTATTCACACCCGTGGAGGCGGAAAAGCCGAAATAGGCCTTCTGGTCTAAAATGGTAGACAGATCGATGATGGAGGAGACGACGGGCTTCGTCGGCATCGGATCAGTCTTCTTTGCAACATACACGTCCAGCTTCTTCGTTTGTCCATCATACTCAATCAACGCCTGGACATCGTAGTTTGTGTTGTCGTTGTTGTAGTTGTAATCGCCCGTCAAATTGACCTGGTTGAGAGACGTAAAATTTATGGAATTTATTCCATTAACATTTATGCCTACATGGTTGCCATCGGGATCATTAGTCCCTGGGCTTTTCCTTGTATCAAACTCGACTGCCAAGACCTTACTACTGCTACTTCCATTAGTGGAGGCGTTGAACAGTCCCAACCATTCGCCATAGCTATTATCAGGTAAATAATCATCGGAAGTTATGATAAAAGCCAGACCCTCGCCGCCGCTTCCATTCTTCGGTTGAATATTGAAAACGAATGAGCTACTGAAGGATGCGGTCTTATTCCCACGGTATAGCCTGAAACTCTCCTTCAACAATGACCTTCCGGATATATTTTCTAGGGAGTATTGCGAAGCGCTATTACTGGTATCCAGCGTGACCTGCAACGCACCGGAGCTCATTGTGGAGTTGAGCATATTGAAATTACCAGCATCGCTATTGAGATCGAAACTAGGAAAATTGATACCATAATGGCAAGCAGTTTCTCCGACCAATATGGACGCAATGGCTGCAAGGATTATTGCTTGTAGGAATCCCATTAAATTCTATACTGGTGCGATGCAAATTCGATGACAGGCACAGCGATTTAAAATCTCAATCCTGAGGGAGAGAGGAGAAACCTGCAAGAGTATTTCAACATTATAATTGCTACCCGGCTAAGGATGGAAATCACCTGTTTAGAAACGTCGGTGCAGTTTCGGCGAAAGGTAGATTGCACGAACGCGGACATGAATTACACGATCCGTGGGTGAAGGAAATACTAAGCCGTGCAGTGACGAAGATGAAGACTGCTTCTCCTTCTCCTCTCCTGATTCTGTACTTCCTCCCCAACATACGTTGCCACACGGTTGTGAAAATCCATTACATAAAATGAGTTGATACCGTCCCCGGTCAAAATACCCACTCCCTCTCTCTTTTCCTTTTCACATTGGAAGCTTCTCAGTGTGGTTCAAAGGATTTGGCCTTAACCTATTGAACCATTCAGCGAGATGGCAATAGAACGGAAACTTCATAGCAACGGGAGCATTTGGCGTCAGCCTCTGGAACCCTGTAGCGGGATTGAAATGTATTAGTTTTAAAGAGTCGGTCAATGGAAAATTTTGGGCATAATTGGCGGCCAGCCCGCCATTCGTGGGGAATCGGGATCGATCTTGTATGCTGTCGTCCGTGGAGAAAAGGCATTAGTGCCTACGTCGCCGACTTTTGTTTTATTTATTTTATATATATATAACGTGCCGTCCATGGATTGTCAACCTAATATAATTATCTTGCTTTGACATTTAATTCGGCGTGGTGCGAGCAGGGTGGAATTTGACGGCCAAATTGACCGTCATGGGTGATTTGCCCCGTTTAAAAAATTACAAAACCCCCAAGATTCTGATTTGAAACTATAAAAATAGAACAGGTTAAAAAAATTACAAAACCGTTGATTTTGATTTGAAACTATAAAACCAGGTCAAGAACGGTGAAAAATTTGATGAGCTATTTCATTTTGAAATTCCAACCCTGCGTGCGAGTCGGACTTTTACGAACATGTCACGTTAGTATTTTATATCAAATTATGATGTATTTTGAAATTATTCTGAAATTCCAATCCTGCGTGCGAGTGGGACTTTTACGAACATGTCACGTTGCTATTTTATATCAAATTATGATGTAACAAAATATGAGGGCGATTCCGATGTGTAAATTCGGAGTTACACGCAGGAGAAAATTGCGAAAATAAAAATGATTTTATGAGAATTTAAGTCGAGCTGTGTAGTAATAATGTTCGACATTTCTAATAATAGTGTCTCATGTTTAAGAAAATTGTTTTTCCAATTCAATGTGTGACCATTCCAAATAACAATGTTTCATAGTTAATAAAATTGTTTTTCTATTAAATATTAAAATTAATTTTAATTTTATTTAGTTAAATTGGATTAGATACTTAATATACCTAGCGCTTATATTATGGAGAAATTGAATTAAATCCCATAATAGTTGTATGGAGAAATTGAATTAAATCCCATAATAGTTGTAGATCTATCATAAACAAATGATCTATTTACAATATTTAAATCTCAGGCGTTCATATGCAAATTCAACAGTTTCTGGCCAAATGAGTAGATTTTATGAGATTATGAGATTCACATCTACTCCACAAGATTCATCATAGTAAAGTTTGAATCATCAGAGACACGAGAGTATATATTACGAGAGGGCTCATAGTTTTGGGGTTCTGCGAGACTCTTTGTAATACAATGGCAGTATCAAGAATGTTGTTTGGGTTCAATTGCATAATCTCTCTCTTCATTTATGGCACCACAAAGTGCTAGAATGGATTGGGAACGTCATAGGATGATACATAAAGACAGATACACAAACACTTTCGCCAAAATCTATGTGGAGGTGCAACTCAGCAAAAGATTTTCAGATCATATCCTCTTGACACATAACCAACAGTGTCGGACAGAGTTTTTACACTTTGAAAATACGACCTTTAGGTGTCGAATATGTCAACAAACAGGGCATCTACAAAGTTTTTAGAAGTTTTTAGACTTTGAAAACACAAAGTTTAGGTGTCAAATACGTCAACAAACAGGACATCTACAAAATATATGTCCTTAGCCAAGAAAGAGACAAGAAGGAAAAAGAAACAGAAAAAGAAACCCAAGGGAGCAATAGCCTCAAGAGGAAGAGGACAATGAAGAAATAAGCCCCCCCCTCTCAATGAGGAAACCCAAAATCCACAAGAAAACATAGAAAACAAGCGAGAAAATCATGAAGCATTGGGAACCCCGGGCCCATCAATGCAACCGTAGAAGATTCCTAAAAGAAAGGAGATGGGAGGCTTCAAATGCCATCATATTTTTAAAAGTTTTCAAATAAGAAAAATCCAAGAATGAATAAAGAGAACGAGCTAGAACTTGTAATGTCCACTCCAACCCAAGGAGGTCAGCAGAGGTTAGAAAAGAAAAATAAATGTTCACAATCACGACCTTCGAGGGGTATAGTTGTTCCAAACAATAAGCCAGGAAGTTGCTAACAACTATCATTTGATAATTCCCCTCAAACTTGAAATTAACTTTCATCAATTAAATTCCTTATCCCCTAGAGACAAACACACTTTTTCAAACTCTAAGATCCTCAAAGAAGATTCTACGTGGATTCTTGACCCTAAGGATACTAGACTAAGACAAAAGTATTATCTAAATGTTATATCTCTTTATTGGTAGATAAAGACCTTACATGGGATTGCATTGAAGCATAAACATGAAAAAAAAAATATAATATACTCACAAGTTCCGAAGACACCAAACATGTTCATAGAAACCAAGAGGTATGCTTCGAAAGAATGGACACAATGCTCACTCATATAGAGTCTGACCATCAATGTATTCCTGCTCCTCGAGAACCACCCAACTCCAATGCCAAAGACCTAACACTTTTCGCCTCCTCGAACTCTAGGTTTTCTAAATGTTATTTTGTAAACTCTTGATTTTCTAAATGTTAGTTTGTAAACTTTTGTTGTATAGGACTTAATCACGTTAGAGATGTCAAAAAAGTTGGAATTTTGGAAAATTAATAATTAGTAGGTTGCCAAAACATACTTGGTTTCTCATAAGGTAGATTGGGACCACCCACTAGGCTACATCATGGTTGTTTGGTTGTTTAATATATTTGAGTTTCGTGGTATTTTAAGGAAAAGTAAAATTTAAAAATGATATAATAATAATAATGAAATTTCAATATTAATATTTATAAGATTGTGATAATAATAAAATAGTATTACAATAATAAATAAGTTATATATAGATATATAATTTTATTATTTATTTACTTATTTATATAAATAAAAGTAAATGTCAGTTAGTTTTTATATTTGAATAAATAGTTAAAATATAGTATGCATGGAAATTAAGAGTTATTTTTAGTCTAAAGATATTAAATTTAGTATTTTTGTGAATAATTCATTTCTAGCTATGTGGGATGTCTTGGAGACATGTTCTAACTAGAACTAGTTTATGACACTTTTGAAATAATTGTATTTGTTGTAATAAGGAGAATCAATCTTCATTGGAAGTTAGTTATTGAGCATATTTTGTCCAAAGTTATTAATTTTCCATAAATTTGTGTTCATGTTAAAAATAAATTAACTAAGAGAAATAGTTATATTTGGTGTAATAAGGAGAGTTGATCTTCATTGGAAGTTAGTTATTGAGCATCTTCGCTTCAAGTTATTGATTCTCCATAATTTTATTTTCTTGTTAGAAAAGAATATAACTAAGAGTTCTATTTAACTATTTTGTAGATGCATATGGTCTTTTGTAAGGCATTTTTAGGTTATAAATTTCATCCAAAGCCACGTCCCATTTAGAACAAAGGCCAAATGTCTTACCTTAGAATTCATTCTCACTAAAATTAAAACTTTGGTAAAAAAAAATAAAATGTAATATTGAATAGTTTTGTTTGTGATAGCATCACAACAAATTTGTTTACTCCCAATCCAAATTGGTTAAAGAATTAAGAGTCCCAAGTAAATTTGAAAAATTAATTACTTTTAATTAATAAACAACTTGTCCACAAGTGAATTTCTTGACTCTCTAAGAGTCTCAATCTTTTTGTATTTGGTAAATCTCTATATAAATAAATATTTTGGAACTATAAATCATAAATAATACATGAGTGCATCTCCCTAACATTGTTGCGATTATCTACTTATATAATCCATTATACTACAATTTTTATATAATTAAAATTCATCCCCTTTTATTTTTAAAATTTTATTTACCTATTTACTTTATTAATGTCAATAATAATCTTTTAAAAGTTATTGTTTCTTACAAGGGGATGTATAGATTTGTCAAATTAAAAATTGAAAATTATGTTATAAATAGAAAATCAATGTTGGCTATAATTATAAAAAAAATGAATATGTTGTAAAATAATTAAAAGTAAAAAAAATGAGTGAATCAAATATTTTTAAAGAATATTTCAACAAGAGATTTAAATAAACTATTTGAAGATCTATGTTAACTAATTTATGTCCATATCCACTTCATATATATTTATATAAAAAGAGAAAAAAATTAAATTTGCATAGTTAAAATTTGTATATGATCTTATTTATGTCGATATCAACTTCATATATATTTATATATAAAGGAAAAAAATTATATAATTAAAATTGGTATTTAGTTTTATATATAATTTATTTAACATTCAAAAATACAATTTAAACAATGAAAATAAGCTATTGTATTTTACACTCGAAAAAATTAAAAAAAATTGATCCCTCTCAACTCATATTAAATATATATACTTAAAATAAATCTATATTAAATTATATAATAAAATTTTATAGTGTTATGATCTCATTATTATCCTTTAAAAAAATAAATTCCAACAAAATTATGAATTCATTATTATCCTTTCAAAAAAATCAATTCAAACATGTCCTTGGGCACGGAATCAAACAAAAATTCTACTCAAATCACTAGTCAAGTTTTTATAAAATTCTACAAATCTTGTACGCAAATTATGATAGGCATATGGATACTATGTTTTGTCGACCAGGTTATTCATATCAACAGCTGTCAAGCTTTTATTAAAGTTTGGCTTCTCCAAATATGGGGCATTTTACGTGCATGGTCTTTTACGAAAATTCTGCTGTGTAAATCGATTTTAAGTTTTCTCCTTTTATTTATCATCCCAGATCAAATATATATAAAGTTAAAGGAGTAATTACGAAATAATTATTTTTAATCAAACAAAAAATACATGAAGACAAAAAAATATATAATGTCAAAGGAATAATTATGACGCAAGGGTATTTGAGTATTTGAGATCACTCAATATAATAGTTTTTAATAGTTAGATTTTGGCTAACAAGTGACTTTTACATCAAAAATCAAAAAGTGACTTAATAATATATCTAATCACTATTCAGTGTATATTTTATCTAGTCTATATTCCTTTGAGCGTTATAAATCATGATTAGCACAACCACATTAATAAATGTGGTTTATAATGCTCATAAGTCCATATCAAGTACACACATCAATTCTAAATAATGTTAAGAATTAATGTTATTATCAATAATATTAATATAAATATAAGAACCATATTAATAATAATTAAAATAAAAATGAAAATAACAATAACATTAATAACTTTTCCTCTCCCTTGGTCCAGTGGAATTTACCAATCAAATTTAGCCATTTCTCAGTCAAATCGTCTAGTCCAATATAGTTGTTTCCTAGTCAAATATAGTTGTTGGAAGATGTGCTCTCCCTATTTAACCTGTAGCCATGAACTGGTTCTTCAACTTGTCGTGATGAACCACCACACTCTGGTTCGAAACATGCTGACAAAAATATTTCAATGTGATTTCCGCCTAAATATTTCTCATCAAACTTGATATGGATCACAGAAGCTTAAATTCAACAATAATTAATATTATATTATTACTATTAAAAGCTCAATTTTATATTGTTATTTCATTTATTTTACTTATAATCAATTTACAATATAATGCATTTCAAATTTTAAAAATAAAAACATATTAATAGAAACTGAAATATTAATACATTGTTAGAGTCATCTAATAAATTAATAGAAATTGTTAAAGTCTATCATTTTTCTGAATAATTAAAATTGAAGATAGAATAAAATTCAAAATAACTAATAAATAAATTGATTTTTGTGTTTTAACATTTTTTTTGCCCATTGGAAATTTACCATTGATTCTCTAAGATATATATTAGTGTTTAGTTGATCTTGCTCCTCATCTTGGTCGTGATGATGAACTTAAATTTAGTTTAGAAACACTCATTGTTTTCTATGCGATTTCTCAGGAAGATTTGAGAATTATATCATGAATCACATAAAAATACATTTCAAGACATCAACCATAATTTCCAAATTTCTAAATTTATTAATCATGCACGAACCTATTATGGGACTTATTAATATAAATAATGTACTTCATAAATAAAATATTTTAATGTCATATTAAGTAAAATATTTCAATGTCAACTAATATGTACAACGAAAAGAAATAAATTTTCATGGTTAAAATATTTTCAAGCATTTCCAGTAATGTTATTATTTTATAATTGGGCTATATTTTTTTTGTCAATTTTATCTTTGAGATGCAAACTTTTTTTTTTTTAATTTTGCATTTAAAAAATAATTACATAAGAATAAATTATATCACTCTAAACACTTCTTAGATAAATTTGTTGTTGAATGATTGCTAATTAACTTTAGAGCACAAATTAATTCATGCTACCTTACCTAATTCTACACTAATCCTGCACTCAAAACCTAGAACAGATCAAATTTATCGTTGAGCTACTTTTTACATTTGTATTTGGAAAGAAAAGCAATATTCCATAGAACAGTCCTTCAAATCATTAAAATCTAAACCATACAAAGTTACTAAATTTATAGTCGACACATAACCACATTAAGTTACTACATTTATAATTGATCTTGTGAATATCCATGGAATAAGTTGGTGGAACCTTGTACTCATTTGTGGGGCAACACAAATTCCTCTCGAGACTCAAGGTCCCCTAAGTTGGCCTCGTGATCTACTCACCTTATACTCCTCATCTATGTGGTCACACATATTCCTCTAGAGATTCAAAGTCCTGTAAGTTGGCCTCGTGATCCAATATCAAATGCCGAAACTTCTCATAAAGGTTGGCGACATTAAATTTGTCAATATCAGAGTGGAAACATACAAATAAATATATATATTGAGATATACAAAAAAATACCTTATTATATATGGTATGGAAAACTTTGTTATTAATTGAAGAAGATCATTGGCATTCACAACTTGTAGCCCACATTTTTCTAGCGTGAGCAGAAAATTGGAGTACACAATATGATCTTGAACATGTTGAGGGACATCTTAACACCAGAATGGATGGAATTTTTTTGCACCATAGTGAAGACATAGGAAAATACTTTGTTATATATTTTCTTATATATAAATGAACGTTATAAATAATAACTAGGAGCTCATCATGGAGGAACTTATTAAAATTGGAATAATCTCAAATACCTAGGAAATTGGTGGGTGGGGAGCCACCTGGCACAAATATATTTTTATAAACTTATTAAAAAGCAATAGACTATTTTTCTAAATAAAA
Organism: Pinus tabuliformis; assembly: GCA_031772625.1. Classification (NCBI taxonomy): domain Eukaryota; kingdom Viridiplantae; phylum Streptophyta; class Pinopsida; order Pinales; family Pinaceae; genus Pinus; species Pinus tabuliformis. The sequence continues at coordinate 1,805,072,646 of CM062819.1, forward strand.
TTTTCTTATATATAAATGAATATTATAAATAGTAATGACGAACTTATTATAGATGGAATAATCTCAACATGGAGGAATTTGTTAGAATTGGAATAATCTCAAATTCCTAGGACATTGGTGGGTGGGGAGCCACGTGGCACAAATATAGGTTTTTAAAATTTATTAAACGTGACGGACCATTTTTCTAAATAAAAATTGCTTATAGATAAATGAATGTTATAAATAATGTTGAGGAACTTATTAGAATTGGAATAATCTCAAATCCCTATGAAATTGGTGGGTGCGGAGCCACGTGGCATCTAATTTTCTTTAATTTATTAAAATTAATGGACCATTTTGCTAAATAAATTTGTTTATATATAAATGAATATTATAAATAATAATTAGGAACTTATTAGAATTGGAATAATCTCAACATGGAGGAATTTATTAGAATTGGATAATCTCAAATCCCTAGGAAATTGGTGGGTGGGGAGCCACGTGGCATGATTCTAATTTTTTAATTTATTAAAATTCAATGAGACCTAAAAAAATATGTAATACACTATTGATGAACATTAAGAAAAAGAATATGTTGAGCATATTCTCTTGAGAATCAATCTAGACCCTCAATTAAAAAGAATCAACAACCTTCCTTCCATCTAAAGTTCATATATATAGGACTATTGGTGAATTATAATTATAAATTTTATATTGCTTTTATAATTTAATTTATTTTTAGTTTTTGTTTTATCAATAATTATAATGAATAATTTTATTTTTTTATGTTTTTAAAAATTTATTTTCATTTTACTTTAACGGAATCAAAATATTAAACATTATGTTTTTAAATTATTAAAATTATTTGAAATTAAATATTTTATTTTTAGGATTTAAAATCCAATTTAATATTAGTGAATATTAACAACCATCATCATAATCATTAAACAAAAATGGTTGAAGCACAATAAAAAGAAAGTAGTTAATATACAATTTTTTTTGAGTTTAAATTTACTTTATTGAAATTGTAAATTTAATATTAGTTAATATTAATGACCATTATGATAATCATTAAACAAAAGTGGTCGAAGTAAAATAGAAAGAAATTATTTAATATACAAACTTATTTGAGTTTAGATTTATTTCATTAAAATGGTAATGATGGTGGTGGTGGTTATTATAGTTTATTGATATTAATAAGGAATCACTTGGATTGAGTAAGATAACAACTTTTAAGAGGGATTTTTAAATTACGATAATTTTGACGGGTTAAAAAGTTTGAAATATTAGTATTATAACAAATATTTTGAAATTGATATTTATTAGGGGTGTATGCATCTATTTTTAGAGATATTTCTTTCATCTTCAACGGTATTAATATTATAATTTTTTTTTGGGTGCAAGAAATTTTATGAATTTATGAACACTTCCTTTCTTTATGAAAATAAATAAAATTTGTTCTTACTTTAGCAATATTTATTTTCTTCATTGCACCAAATAAAATATATAGATACTTTTTGAATTTTTATATCACATTAGTTGATCACCTTTCTGTAGTATGTTAATTTTCTCTTGTTTATCATGCCACAAATTCTTCTTAAATTTACATGAATAACATTTTAATATTATTTTAAAGATATATATTCATATATACCTCAAATATTTAGCCAAGAATTGGCACCTTCGTGCCAACCTCACTTGAGCCTATAATCATCAACTTATCGAAGAAAATACCTAATACCAATGATTAAAGGATTGTTGATTAGTTCACAAATGTTACAATTATGCCTAGAGCCAATGAGTAAAACATTGTGCATTAGTTGAAATGTTGCAATTGAATTAGCAAAAGGAATCTATGTGCTCTCCAAAGTTGTCATTCATTTACTGGTTCTCATTGCTCCTTTCCTAACTAATAGGCACATACAGCTTTACTATATTGTTAGTTGTTAGAAAGTTCCTCTACCAAATTCCCTAGATATCACTAAGAAATGTATGTCAAGCTAATATGTTCACCACTAATGATATAATGTATTGGTGTCATTATTTACTACAAGTGCATGCTTCTTGATCAACCAAAGGTTGACCAATTTGAATAGTCCATGATCACCTAGACTAACAACAATAGTTTTCTTAGTCTCTTTCTTAACTATGTATCATTTGTTATTATTAAAGTTGGTTTCTAGATATAAGAGTGAAAAAATACCCATGGATCAAACAATAAGATCCAAAAACCTTCAATGAAAGAGATCAACAAAATTGAAGAATAAAGAAAATATTTTATTTATTAAGGAAAAACATTGTATGTTATCCTAATTTATAGGCGAAATGGAAGCTTCTAGAGATACCTATAACATAAGACTTGCAATGCAACAGATAGGGATGCTATGCAAGATTACAAGTTTTGAGGCTTGTTTATTGGAACTCGAACACCCGTCCCCCACGATAAGTGAAATGTAAAGAGGAAATAAAAATAACAAAGAATGGGTCTCAAAAGCAAGGCTTTCTCAGGTACCCATGTACAACCTCCCATAATCAAAGAAAAGGAGAAAAACCCATAGGGAAAAACTCTAGGCTCTAGAAGAGAGTACATAAAAAAATAAATAAGGAAAGAGACAAATGAGGAGGTGAAGGAAGGAAGACTCAAGATAAACCCCCAAGGATAACTTCCTTTATTCAAAGCATTTTTGTGACTAAATAAACACTGGCGATGCCAATGTCTTGTGAAAATATTTTCTACTTGTTCCTTCGTAGGAACATATGCCATGCTAATAATTACATCTTAAATAAATTGGAAAATAGCATGCATATGGATCTCAATATGTTGTCTCCTTTGATGCTCCATTCAATTTCTAGAAATATGTGTTGAACTTTGATTATAACACCAGAGAAGAGTAGATTGATCCTATTGAATTCCAAACTCAAGCAATAATTTATGTAGCTAAAGAACTTCTTAACTTCTGAGGACTATAGCTCAATTCTTAACTTTAATTATAGATAATGCAATCACTAATTATTTTTTCCAAAATTGGTGGGCAGGGGGAGTCACTCGGCATGAATCTAATTTTCTCAATTTATTAAAATTAATGGATCATTTTGCTAAATAAAAGTTTCTTATATATAAATCAATGTTATAAATAATAATGAGGAGCTTAATAGAATTAAAATAATCTCAACATGGAGTAACTTATTAGAATTAGAAATCTCAAATCCCTAGGAAATTGGTGGGTGTGGAACCACCCGGCATCTAATTTTCTTTAATTTATTAAAATTAATGGACCATTTTTCTAAATAAATTTGTTTATATATAAATGAATATTATAAATAATAATTAGGAACTTAGAATTGGAATAATCTCAACATGGAGGAATTTATTAGAATTGGATAATCTCAAATCCCTAGGAAATTGGTGGGTGGGGAGCCACGTGGCATGATTCTAATTTTTTAATTTATTAAAATTCAATGCAACCTAAAATAATATGTAATACACTATTGATGAACATTAAGAAAAAGAATATGTTGAGCATATTCCCTTGAGAATCAATCTAAACCCTCAATTAAAAAGAATCAACAACCTTCCTTCCATCTAAAGTTCATATATATAGAACTATTGGTGAATTATAATTATAAATTTTATATTGCTTTTATAATTTAATTTATTTTTGGTTTTTGTTTTATCAATAATTATAATGAATAATTATATTTTTTTATGTTTCTAAAAATTTGTTTTCATTTTACTTTAACGAAATCAAAATATTAAACATTATGTTTTTAAATTATTAAAATTATTTGAAATTAAATATTTTATTTTTAGGATTTAAAATCTAATTTAATATCAGTGAATATTAACAAGCATCATAATCATTAAACAAAAATGGTTGAAGCACAATAAAAAGAAAGTAGTTAATATACAATTTTTTTTGAGTTTAAATTTACTTTATTGAAATTGTAAATTTAATATTAGTTAATATTAATGACCATTATGATAATCATTAAACAAAAGTGGTCGAAGTAAAATAGAAAGAAATTATTTAATATACAAATTTATTTGAGTTTAAATTTATTTCATTAATGGTAATAAAGGTGGTGGTGGTTATTATAGTTTATTGATATTAATAAGGAATCACTTGGATTGAGTAAGATAACAATTTTTAAGAGGGATTTTTAAATTACGATAATTTTGACGGGTTAAAAAGTTTGAAATATTAGTATTATAACAAATATTTTGAAATTGATATTTATTAGGGGTGTATGCATCTATTTTTAGAGATATTTTTTTCATCTTCAACCGTCTTAATATTATAATTTTTTTTGGGTGCAAGACATTTTATGAATTTATGAACACTTCCTTTCTTTATGAAAATAAACAAAATTTGATCTTACTTTAGCAATATTTATTTTCTTCATTGCACCAAATAAAATATATAGATACTTTTTGAATTTTTATATCAGATTAGTTGATCACCTTTCTGTAGTATATTAATTTTCTCTTGTTTATCATGCCACAAATTCTTCTTAAATTTACATGAATAACATTTTAATATTATTTTAAAGATATATATTCATATATACCTCAAATATTTAGCCAAGAATTGGCACCTTCGTGCCAACCTCACTTGAGCCTATAATCATCAACATATTGAAGAAAATACCTAATACCAATGATTAAAGGATTGTTCATTAGTTCACAAATGTTACAATTATACCTAGTGCCAATGAGTAAAACATTGTGCATTAGTTGAAATGTTGCAATTGAATTAGCAAAAGGAATCTATGTCCTCTCCAAAGTTGTCATTCATTTACTAGTTCTCATTGCTCCTTTCCTAACTAATAGGCACATACACCTTTACTATATTGTTAGGTGTTAGAAAGTTCCTCTACCAAATTCCCTAGATATCACTAAGAAATGTATGTCAAGCTAATATGTTCACCACTAATGAAATAATGTATTGGTGTCATTATTTACTACAAGTACATGCTTCTTGATCAACCAAAGGTTGACCAATTTGAATAGTCTATGATCACCTAGACTAACAACAATAGTTTTCTTAGTCTCTTTCTTAACTATGTATCATTTGTTATTAGTAAAGTTGGTTTCTAGATATAAGAGTGAAAAAATACCCATGGATCAAACAATAAGATCCAAAAACCTTCAATGAAAGAGATCAACAAAATTGAAGAATGAAGAAAATATTATATTTATTAAGGAAAAACATTGTATGTTATCCTAATTTATAGGATAAATGGAAGCTTCTAGAGATAGCTATAACATAAGACTTGCAATGCAACAGATAGGGATGCTATGCAAGATTACAAGTTGTGAGGCTTGTTTATTGGAACTCGAACACCCGTCCCCCACGATAAGTGAAATGTAAAGAGGAAATAAAAATAACAAAGAATGGGTCTCAAAAACAAGGCTTGCTCAGGTACCCATGTACAACCTCCCATAATCAAAGAAAAGGAGAAAAACCCATAGGGAAAAACTCTAGGTGCTAGAAGAGAGTACATAAAAAAATAAAGAAGGAAAGAGAAAAATGAGGAGGTGAAGGAAGGAAGACTCAAGATGAACCCCCAAGGATAACTTCCTTCATTCAAAGCATTTTTGTGACTAAATAAACACTGGCGATGCCAATGTCTTGTGAAAATATTTTCTACTTGTTCCTTAGTAGGAACATATGCCATGCTAATAATTACATCTTAAATAAATTGGAAAATAGCATGCATATGGATCTCAATATGTTTTCTCCTTTGATGCTCCATTCAATTTCTAGAAATATGTGTTGAACTTTGATTATAACACCAGAGAAGAGTAGATTGATCCTATTGAATTCCAAACTCAAGCAATAATTTATGTAGCCAAAGAACTTCTTAACTTCTGAGAACTATAGCTCAATTCTTAACTTTAATTATAGATAATGCAATCACTAATTATTTTTTCCAAAATTGGTGGGCAGGGGGAGTCACTCGCAATCTAATTTTCTCAATTTATTAAAATTAATGGATGATTTTGCTAAATAAAAGTTTCTTATATATAAATCAATGTTATAAATAATAATGAGGAACTTAATAGAATTAAAATAATCTCAACATGGAGTAACTTATTAGAATTGGAATAATCTCAAATCCCTAGGAAATTGGTGGGTGGGGAGCCACGTGGCATCTAATTTTCTTTAATTTATTAAAATTAATGGACCATTTTGCTAAATAAATTTGTTTATATATAAATGAATATTATAAATAATAATTAGGAACTTAGAATTAGAATAATCTCAACATGGAGGAATTTATTAGAATTGGATAATCTCAAATCCCTAGGAAATTGGTGGGTGGGGAGCCACGTGGCATGATTCTAATTTTTTAATTTATTAAAATTCAATGCAACCTAAAAAAATATGTAATACACTATTGATGAACATTAAGAAAAAGAATATGTTGACCATATTCCCTTGAGAATCAATGTGGACCCTCAATTAAAAAGAATCAACAACCTTCCTTCCATCTAAAGTTCATATATATAAGACTATTGGTGAATTATAATTATAAATTTTATATTGCTTTTATAATTTAATTTATTTTTAGTTTTTGTTTTATCAATAATTATAATAAATAATTTTTTATTTTTTTATGTTTTTAAAAATTTATTTTCATTTTACTTTAACGGAATCAAAATATTAAACATTATGTTTTTAAATTATTATAATTATTTGAAATTAAATATTTTATTTTTAAATTTAAAATCCAATTTAATATTAGTGGATATTAACAACAATTATCATAATCATTAGACAAAAATGGTTGAAGCACAATAAAAAGAAAGTAGTTAATATACAATTTTTTTTGAGTTTAAATTTACTTTATTGAAATTGTAAATTTAATATTAGTTAATATTAATGACCATTATGATAATCATTAAACAAAAGTGGTCGAAGTAAAATAGAAAGAAATTATTTAATATACAAATTTGTTTGAGTTTAAATTTATTTCATTAAAATGGTAATGATGGTGGTGGTGGTTATTATAGTTTATTGATATTAATAAGGAATCACTTGGATTGAGTAAGATAACAACTTTTAAGAGGGATTTTTAAATTACGATAATTTTGACGGGTTAAAAAGTTTGAAATATTAGTATTATAACAAATATTTTGAAATTGATATTTATTAGGGGTGTATGCATCTATTTTTAGAGATATTTCTTTCATCTTCAACCATCTTAGTATTATAATTTTTTTTGGGTGCAAGACATTTTATGAATTTATGAACACTTCCTTTCTTTATGAAAATAAATAAAATTTGTTCTTACTTTAGCAATATTTATTTTCTTCATTGCACCAAATAAAATATATAGATACTTTTTGAATTTTTATATTAGATTAGTTGATCACCTTTTTGTAGTATATTAATCTTCTCTTCTTTATCATGCCACAAATTCTTCTTAAATTTACATGAATAACATTTTAATATTATTTTAAAGATATATATTCATATATGCCTCAAATATTTAGACAAGAATTGGCACCTTCGTGCCAACCTCACTTGAGCCTATAATCATCAACATATTGAAGAAAATACCTAATACCAATGATTAAAGGATTGTTCATTAGTTCACAAATGTTACAATTATACCTAGTGCCAATGAGTAAAACATTGTGCATTAGTTGAAATGTTGCAATTGAATTAGCAAAAGGAATCTATGTGCTCTCCAAAGTTGTCATTCATTTACTGGTTCTCATTGCTCCTTTCCTAACTAATAGGCACATACACCTTTACTATATTGTTAGGTGTTAGAAAGTTCCTCTACCAAATTCCCTAGATATCACTAAGAAATGTATGTCAAGCTAATATGTTCACCACTAATGATATAATGTATTGGTGTCATTATTTACTACAAGTGCATGCTTCTTGATCAACCAAAGGTTGAAAAATTTTAATAGTCCATGATCACCTAGACTAACAACAATAGTTTTCTTAGTCTCTTTCTTAACTATGTATCATTTGTTATTACTAAAGTTGGTTTCTAGATATAAGAGTGAAAAAATACCCATGGATCAAACAATAAGATCCAAAAACCTTCAATGAAAGAGATCAACAAAATTGAAGAATGAAGAAAATATTTTATTTATTAAGGAAAAACATTGTATGTTATCCTAATTTATAGGAGAAATGGAAGCTTCTAGCGATAGCTATAACATAAGAATTGCAATGCAACAGATAGGGATGCTATGCAAGATTACAAGTTTTGAGGCTTGTTTATTGGAACTCGAACACCCGCCCCCCACAATAAGTGAAATGTAAGGAGGAAATAAAAATAACAAAGAATGGGTCTCAAAAGCAAGGCTTTCTCAGGTACCCATGTACAACCTCCCATAATCAAAGAAAAGGAGAAAAACCCATAGGGAAAAACTTTAGGCTCTAGAAGGGGGTACATAAAAAAATAAAGAAGGAAAGAGAAAAATGAGGAGGTGAAGGAAGGAAGACTCAAGATGAACCCCCAAGGATAACTTCCTTCATTCAAAGAATTTTTGTGACTAAATAAACACTGGCGATGCCAATGTCTTGTGAAAATATTTTCTACTTGTTGCTTAGTAGGAACACATGCCATGCTAATAATTACATCTTAAATAAATTGGAAAATAGCATGCATATGGATCTCAATATGTTTTCTCCTTTGATGCTTCATTCAATTTCTAGAAATATGTGTTGAACTTTGATTATAACACCAGAGAAGAGTAGATTGATCCTATTGAATTCCAAACTAAAGAAATAATTTATGTAGCCAAAGAACTTCTTAACTTCTGAGAACTATAGCTCAATTCTTAACTTTAATTATAGATAATGCAATCACTAATTATTTTTTCCAAGGACAAGTAATAGATGCAGAACCAAGAAAGAAAAAAAATCCAAAGGTGGACTTTTGTTTAGTTACTAATCTAAACCAATACGAACCTATGAAACCCACAAACTCATGACAACCAACAATATACTAAATGCCAAAGTTGGAAGTCCCTTGGATATGTCTCAAAATACACTTCACTACTTTCCAGTGACTCTAATGAGGATATGTTGTAGCGGCTACAACCACCCCCCAAAAATATTTCCTGCACCAATTTCTGAGCCTCCCCTAAAGATTTTCACTTGATGATTTCACACACTCAGGTTCACTCCATGATATCGTGTGAGTATTTACATTCACCTTGCTTATTCATTACATCCTAGTCTCTGCATTCCAATGTCCAAGTCATGCTTGCGACCATGTTCCGGTTATGATCAAAGTATTTACTTTGTATGTGTTTGTTGTGCTCACCATGAAAGCATCTATTTCACTCACAGACGGAATCACATTCACTGTCACGCAAGCATCGTGTTGTTCATGACCTATCAATCACGAGTGTCACGCTTGTCGCTTTCACCATCGCTCAGTCATGTTGAACATGTGTATCTAGATGGTTTTTTCATTTCATCCTCAAGTCATGAGAGTGTGTGTTTGTATGATCACTTATGCATCTTTCGACTATTCACACTCTTAGTCATTTTTCCTAAAGTTATGATGATCAGAATCCTCACTAACAGCTGAACCATCACCTTACTTTCAACTCGACCGAATGTCAACCAGAACAACACAGAATCACCAAGCTAGTAATTTCAAGATGTGCTGCCTGCAAGCAACTCAATCAACTCTTATGTTGGCCACTAGGATAGTCTGACCTGGTAGTAACCCCATGACTTAACCCCCTCAAAATTTACGCGGAGGCCATTGACCTCACCCATTCAACTGACTGATGAAATTGCACAGACAAGCTGGACAGACACTAAGTTCCCATCCCTGTCTCCTTCATAAAAATGTGCAGTTTTCAAAATCAGTCATCCAGACAATCGACCAACTGTTCAACTCAGAAATTGCATAGTGCTCATGAGAAAGATTTCCGTTGCCCATCAATCAGCTCAACTCAAAAATTGTGTAGAGCTGATTAGTAGGTCGGCCTCAGTACTTTTTTTCCATCCAGCAACTCCCATCAGTAGACTGCATGTTCCCTCCAGGAATTGCGCAATTTCTTTTGCTAGTGACTCAGCAGCCAAATGCTAGTTCCCTCTAGGAATTATGCAGTTTTGACTGCCAGTGACCCCAGCAACCAACTAGAAGTTCCCTCTAGGAATTGCACACTTCTCGTTGCCAGTCTCCCGGGTAGTTCCCCAGAAAATTTATGCAATCCCTACTTGCTCACCCTTCATGCAGCCCAACTCTTTCCTCTCGAAAATTGTACCAATATGGTTGTCTAGCCTCTGTTGATTTTTTGTTTTGAAAAGTGCGCATAGGATGCTTGCCTCGCCATCCCGTAGCTCGAACTATCCCTCCCAAAATTTGTGCAATTTTGCCTCCCAGTCGAGCCAAAACTTGCAGATAGTCACTGTCGACTCAGATTGTCTGTCTCCATCACTTAGTGACTCTTGTGCAGTTTTCATTTGCAGTTGCCTAGAGCCATCATCCTGCATCGTAGCCCTGCTATCTCTCCTAGTCACCTGCATTTGAATGATCATGTATCATGGTAGACGAGGAGGTTTTGGATTTGATGTCATATCGTCATGAGTGATTGCAAGTATAGGTATGCCAGCAAACATGTCAAGACGATGAACAGGATGAACGAAGGGAGCACATGCAGATGGACAAGTTCACCAACGGACGAACGAATGAAGCATGTGAAGCGAACGAACATGATGAACATGCACCTTCATGAATGTTGTTGGGAAAAGTATCCAATACGGAATGACACTATCCCACTCTAAGGGTGATAGTACCTCAGCAACAATCGAAGCAAAGCTATCTAAGATTTCTTCTTTATGAAAGTAAAATAGGGGAGAAAGGGATCCACTAACCGATGTCTTCCGCTAATGGTTGATCCAATCTTCTCTCCTTGCTGCTTGCTCCCAGCTCCTTGCTCTTTCACTGACCCAGCTACACCAAGATCCTGCAAAATGACAAGAGAGGGAAACTACAAGAAGCATACATTCATAATTGATTCAAGGATTAGAATAAATCAAATACACAAGTATAACAATACACCATTGAGACACATGCATATAGAAGAACCTCAAATGCTTTATTAATGGAAGAAGTAAAGTTCAGGAAGTGATACAACCATAAAAGGCCTAATCCAGCATCACCTCCCAGCAGAAAGAAATCTCCTGTTCACCTCCTTCAAAGCAAATCACCCAATAGTTCTATACTCAAACCAACAACACTTCCTTACATTCATAAGATTCCAGCCTCCCTAGACCTCATGAGAGAGCTCTATATATAGGAGTTTTGGAGAAAGGATGAGTCAGCTTGTAGCTGGCATGAAGCTGACTAGTGTCCTCTCCCACTTCAGTTATTCTTTAGTTCTTGAGTCCACTTGGAGGTTCTTGCTTCCACTTGGAGATCTAGACCCTCTTACTCATCACCAGTCGAATTCCCTGATCCAAGTGTCATTTTGGAAGCTTCCTGGGCATTGACACCTTGAGGAATGACTGCGCCACTTGGCCAAACTCGCCCAGCACAGGTAGCCTTCTTTGCAGTTGACATTCAGTGCAGGTACACAGTGGAGCAGTTGACATTTAGCGCAGATGCTCAGTGGAGCAGTTGACATAATCCAGAATTAGCTTGTTTTTGAGTGTTTTCAGGTGGAGAACTGATATTTAGTGTTGTGGTTTGCTGACCTTGTTCCTCTAGGGGTAGGAACAACATGTTTAGGGACTTTCGATCCCTCAGATTATGGACATTTCATGCTTCATGCTGTAAGGCACAAAAATGTCTACAACAGTTGCCCCCTAAAGTATGAGGTCGTTTATCGGGTGAAATGCTTTATCAGGAGGATCCGAAGTTCATTCAATCGCTGAGAAGTGACCTGTAATAAAATACAATACAATACATTATTTTTCATTCTGCTTTCATGATCTAGCTGAGGCGGGCATTCCCATGCTCAGCTTTATAAATTCATTTTGGTACATAGAACAGACGATCATCTGATGATAGACTGATAATTCTCTGTTGAAATTATCATCCTTTAAGTAGGATGATCATCTGCTGCAATGATGTACATGTGAAATGTCTTTATATTTCCTGAATATATATCGCAGCCCGGATGGATGAAACTAGATCCGGGGTCTTCAAACTCGTTCGATCTTCACTCTAAGTACAAGTCGATCCATGTGAGAATTGCGCTGAAGTCGAACATGGAAAGACATCGCTTGATTACCGGTCAATGATGTAAACCGTTAACAAGCGCGAGAGGAATCACCGATAATGATAATGACCCTCAAGGTACTGTAGTACAATTCACGTGGTGTGAATAAAGGACTTGGCGTCGAACACCACGCAAAATCTTTCGGTCGAAGGTTGTTGATGTATACCTGTCACCGGAAGTGAGAAACTTGCCATTGAGGCATGCAAGCTTCAAAGTACTGAGGGGGGTGTTCCTAGATCAACTTCTTGGATAATGAGCTGAAGTCGACAAGAAGCGATCCGTCAAAGGAGGGCCTTAATGAATCCCACATCAGTGACACGGAACGGAGCTAAGGGTTTTAGTGGAGGTGAAAACAATCTGTGAAATATGATTCAGGGTGGCGATCATGGGTGGATGAAGGATAATGTATGGCAGTGGATGGGACACGGTTGACTCTTTCTGAACAACATCTCTTGAACATATAACGACACTGATGCGATGGATCGGTAGCATTACCCCAAATGTGGATGGTTTGGCGAGACCATGGTGATGAGACCGGTGAATGAAACAACCCAACCCGATGTGATACGGAGGAAAAGTGTCATGTTCAGGAGCGACTTGCTACCATTAAAGCTTTGAGGTTCTCCCAATTTTTCCCCAGTCATTTCTGACTAGTACCTCTTTATTTTTGTCAAGCTTTAGGAGGATAACATATGCTTGTTCTATAACCTGCCCTTCGGGCAAGCCCATCGCTATGTTTTAACGAGCCTAGCGATAGGGAAACTTATTCTCATCTAAAGACAAGTTTTTAGCTATTTAATCATTTTAACGAGTCTAATGACAAGGAAAACTCGGTCCTTTTCATTTTTAGAGAGTCTGAAAAGGTACAGAAAGTTAACTCCAAAATTCCTTTTTTGTCATCTAATCCCTTAAGTCCGAAAAAGTATAAAACAATACAGAAGGGATGAGTTTTCGATAACTTTAACGAGCCGAATAAAACAAGCGCTCGACCTTTTTGTGTAATAATCCCTCGGGTCCAAAAAGATTAAAATCTAGAGGAGGGATAGCTCTTCCGGTCACTTTAACGAGCTGGAAGGCCAAAACTCGGCAATCTTTTCATATTTTACGAGTCAGTTGAAAAGAGCTCAAAGAAGACTCGTCTTTTGAGGAACGAGTGATAAACAGGGATAGCAGCAGATTCCAGGTACAGGTTGGAATTTTCCAATCACGGCAGCGTCACAAGGATGGCTAGGTGAAATCACTCTTCGCAGCTGTTCCTCAAAATGGGTAAACAATCATATGGAGGTGAACGATCGGCCAAATGGAATGGAGGTGGCAGGTGCAAAACACGACCAAGGCTTTTTATGGCTGATAAATTTACGATCACAGAGGTTATTTACCGGAATAGGTTCATTTTTTATTTAAAAATGAGCTTAAACTCTGGGGGAAACATTGCTCACTGCTTATATTTATTTTTTAACGAGCATGAAGACCGCGTTAAAACTGCTCAGATCTTGCGTTTATTTTTTAACGAGCATGAACTTTACGCTAAAACTGCTCGATTATATGGTCAAATTTTGATTTTTTACCATTACTAGCTTTCCTCTTTTCAAGGATAGTACTGCATTCTCAATTGCTGCAACAAACTTTGTTAGAAATGAATAATATTTGCATGAAAATGAGATTATAACCCTAATATTTCACTTTGAACTACGTAAAAAGCCATTAAAAGGTGTTTTTACCTCTCATTTACCATTTCATTTACATTTGGTTTGTTGGAGCTTTGGAGGTGCCTCTTCCCCCTTGATTTTCACCAGCTGATTCCGGGAGATTCTGCGGACGATTTTCGGCGCCGTCTGGACCAGGTAGGAGCTAAACCCTAGCTCTTTCTTTTCATGGTTTCATTTTCCAGTTTTATGCCTGTTTTTCAGTCTTTCTGGGCCTCAGGGGTTTTGCCAGGGCGCCCTAACTTCAGCGCAGGTTCCCCATTCAAAACCTGCGCTGAATGTCAAGCTGCCTTAAGGCAGCTTGACCTTCAGCACAGGAGGGACACTTTCTACCTGTGCTGGGCTCAGAAAACTGAGTGTCTAGCTCATTTTTCGATGAATTTTCGCCAGTTTTTCATCAAAATCAGGAACTTACGCCTTCTCTTGTTTTCTTTGCAGGGAACTTTGAACAAAATGTCCCTTACGTGGCGAGAACGAGAACATGAAGAGGAGGAATTGCCCTCCATGACCCGGTCACGGTGAACGCGCTGCGGAACTGTGGCCTGCTGAAGTTTTTCCATATCTCTAGCATGAGAGCACAGATTACTTTGCTGCAGTATATGCTTGATGCTTGGGATCCTGTTAACCAAGTATTCCAGATTAGGGGAAAGTCCATCCCCTTGACCATAGAGGACATGTATTTCTTGACTGGGTTGTCAAGACGAGGTGCCTCCATTTCCTTGTCAGGTATGTCCCGAGGGACCGATTCCACCAGAGATTATGTCCGCCAGTATTGCAGGGAAGGTTCTCAGCCGAGTAGAGACGGCAAGATTGTTATCCGTGAGATTACTGACAGGTCTCTCAGGTCCATTCTGTATACCATTGGTAGGATGGCCGGTAGCGCAGCTCTACATGTTGCCAACAGAGCTTATATGCAGCACGCCTTGGAGTGTCTCCAACTGAAAGTATTCAACTGGTGTGATGCAGTACTTGTTCAGATGAAAATTCAGTTGACCAAGGTAAAGGACGGGAAGCTGAAGAACTTTGGATTTGGTTCTATTCTGACTGCCTTCGCCTTGGAGAAAATCCCACTGATGCAGCCTCGGTACATTATACTCGACTTGCCTTCTCTGACCGAGCCACGTATGCAGAGGTGGGTTGATCACATGTCTAGGCACGCTGGTCAACCTCAGATTACTTTTACTGAGGCCTTCTTTAGGTGGTTCGAGCGCCAAGAGATGGTCTTTTCCGAGTATCCATATGTGGGTATGGATTTCCGAGGTAATCCGGATTTGGTGCTACCGGATGGCGAACAGTGGGGTGCTATTGGTAAACTCTTTGACCATATTACTGTTTACTGTTCTTATTTTTAATGTTGTTGTGCTTTATTCTATCAAGACTTTTAATCATACTCTTGGGTGTATGCAGATGTTGGTCCTGTCTGTCCAGTAGTTCGTCCAAGATCGCCTGTTGCTGCCTCGGCAGTGGAGCCTGCTAGGAGAGCTATTCTTCGCGACCTTGATGATACTGAGACCCTTACAGCTGTGTAGGAGCAGGTTGAGAGCCTTACTCTCGGCATTCCCGATGTGAGGATTGATGAGTTACCTTTACAGCTGCAGCGACACACTACCGGTGTGCCTAGACGATGGACTCGTCTCTTGCGCATGATTGCACAGGCTGTGACATGCTATCATGAGCACCACTAGGCTAGGGTGCCCCCTAGCATCTTTTTGAGTTTTAGGTCATATGACCAATTTTGTCTTGGTTACATAACATTATGTATGAACTATATAAACAGCTTATATATATTTTGATTTTCGAGTTTTATTCTGATTGAGTTATATGATCCATATGTACAATCTTTGATGATGTGTCCTTTTTATAAATGTTGCAAATGTCTATCTAACACATAGTTTGCTAATGAGTCAGTTAATGTGTTTAAGTTTCTGGAAATATGTTGATATTGAATTGAATCAAATTGTCTTTCCAAGATCTTAACCCTTAGGAACATGCGATAAATAGCTGGATTGCGAACAGAATATATACCATTGAGTTGTAGTATTACAAGCTGTGAGTCTAGCCTGACAATTAGTCGGCATATGCCATGTGTGATGGCATCAGAGAGTAGTTCTATCAACGCCCTATACTCAGCGATGTTATTCGTTGATTGCCCAATACATACACCTCTGAAACTTACTAACTCGCCGCTTGGATCAAAAATGGCCCAGGCCGCGGAGGATAGGTTCCGCGAACTACGACTGGCTCCGTTGGCATATCCAACACATGTCTCCAGAAGGTTCGACATCTGCAACAAATGGAAAAGGTGGATCACTCAACTAGAACAAATACTTTAGCGAAAACAAAATACAACAAAAGCATGCAGGTTACTATTTAAGCATAGTAACGCTTGAGGTACAGCCCGTTGCGGGGTTGCGCCAGTGGAATTCCATCGTAATCCATTAACTCGTAGGCTCCTTTTGCTAACACCCTTTTAACAATATAGGGGCCCATCCATAAGGACTTGAATTTACCTGCTCCCAATTTATCGGATTCTTGGTCATAAAGCAAGACCAGATCACCTTCTGAGAAGACACGGGGTTTGACACTTTTGTCGAACTGAGCCTTGACTCGTTTCTTATGGGCTTCATTAGCCAAAGCGGCATCACGACGAGTTTCGTCCAACTGGATTAATTCCAAGAAACGAGCCTCTTCTTCTGAAGTTCCGGGGAGGAGATCAATTGCGAGTTTAAGCGACGAAATTTCGCACTGGATTGGCAAGACTGCTTCCAGGCCATACACCAATTGAAAAGGTGTGAACCCGGTTGCGTTCTTTACCGACATTCGGTATGCCCACAAGGCTGAGTACAGGATTAGGTGCCATCTTCTTTTATGAACCCCGATCATCCTTTGCAACATACGCTTCAGAACCTTGTTGATTTCTTCAACTTGTCCGTTGGCTTGCGGATAATATGGAGTAGAGCTGTCGTGAGATAGCCCTAGCTTGGCAGCTAATTCGACCATCATGTGATTGCGAAAATGCGACCCATGATCTGTAACTATAGCCTGTGGTACGCCGAACCTGGCGACTACATGATTGAAAAAGAAAAGGGTAGTTGTTTCACCAGTGTTATCCAATGTAGGCATCGCCTCGGCCCATTTGGTAAAATAGTCAACAGCGACTATAATGTACCCATGCCCCCCGGTCGAGGTGGGGTTACATTGCATGAAATCGATGCCCCACTTGGTGAAGGGCCCAACAGCAACTATCGGCTGTAAAGGTGCGGGTGGTCGTCTGGTTTTGCTATCAAAAATTTGACAAGCATGGCAACTTCTGACTGCGGTTATGCAATCTTTGAACATGGTTGGCCAGAAGTATCCTGCTCGTAAGATTTTTTGTGCTGTTGCATATCCAGATTGATGCCCCCCACACGCGCCTGAATGACATTCATTCAGGGCTTTTTCGGCCTCCTCATGGGTAAGGCACCTCCTTAGAACTGTATCGATACCACGACGGTAAAGTGTATCACCGACGATCATGTAGTCTTTTGCTTGGTATCGTATACGTTTTTGTTCGGAGCGAGAGGTGTTTGGCCTGAACTTTTGGGTTTGGAGATAAACTATGATATCTCCATACCACTCATCGCTTGTAGATATCATAAACAATCTTTCGTCCACAATTGACTCTTCCGATGTTTCATCGTTGGACGACGATGGGAGATCGCATAATAATTCTGCGAAAACTAGAGCTTTCTTTGATTTGGATTTCACAAATTCCAGATCAAACTCTTGAAGGATCGATATCCATTTTGAATATTTGCCCCCCAGCAACTGTCGCGACAGTATATAAGTCATGGGGTTGCAATCTGACAAGATGGTAGTCTTCCGAAAGAGGACATAATGTCGAAACCTTTGAATCGCTTGAACAGCTGCAAGCGCTAGTTTTTCAACATAAGAATATTTACTTTCTGTATCATTTAAGTTTTTACTTAAATAATAAATAGGATGTTCAATTCCATCGACCTCTCGAACTAAAACCATCGCAATGGTCGTATCCGCTGCAGCCAGATACAGGCTAAAATCTCTTTGATAGTCCGGGGCGTACATTAATGATGCTTTTACTAGACAATCTTCCAGAGCATCAAAGGAAGCTTGCGCCACCTGGTCCCAGACAAAAGGTACGTCCTTTTTCAAAAGACGAGTATAACCCTTAGAAAGTTCTGCGTAATTTGGAATGAACCTCCTCAGAAAGTTTGCTTTCCCTTGGAGTTTCTGAATTTGAAGCAAATTTGAAGGTGGAGGCAAATTAATGATTGCCTGAACCTTGCAGGGGTCGAGACGAATCCCATCCCTAGAGACTACAAAGCCAAGTAAACGACCAGAACCGACGCAAAACACACATTTGTGCGGATTGAGTCTTATCTTGTAGTGTCGGCAACGTAGAAATATCGCTCTTAAATGCTACGGATGATCAGTCCGCTTTCGCGAATGAGCCAGAAGATCGTCGAGATAAGGTTGAACGATGTTCTTGATGTCATGGAAGGCATAATTCATTGCCCTCTGAAACGTCGCCCCTGCGTTCTTTAAACCAAAGGGTAATTTTCGATAAGCGAATGTGCCCCACGGACAAATAAATGCAGTATTTGATTGGTCCTGTGGGCGGATATTTATTTGATTATACCCGGAAAATCCATCCATAAATGAAAAGATTTCACATCCGGCGCATTCATGAATTATCTGGTCGATGAAGGGTGTAGGGTAGTTGTCCTTCGGACAAGCTTGGTTTACATCCCTATAATCGACACACACTCTAATTGTCCCTTGTTTCTTCATAACAGGGACAATATTCGATACCCAATCGGTTAGAGGAACCGGGTAGATGAATCCAGCATGGAGAAGTTTTTCAACTTCCACCTTAATGGCAGCGGCTTTCTTGGGGTGCACCTGTCGAAGTCGTTGTCTTACTGGTTTGACATCAGGATACATTTTAATTTCATGTTCAACAATACTCGAGTCAATGCCTGGTATTTCATCATATGACCAAGCAAAGACATCTCTAAATTCGTGAAAAAGAGCATTATATATTTCCAGTTCTGAAGGGGAACAACCTTTGCCGACATAAATATTCTCTACAACATCTGTTTTAGTCGAGATATTTATGGCTATAGTCTCTTCAATATTGGATAGGTTTCACTCGGAATCCACCGTATTTACAGTATTTGTTAGGAATTCAAAAACTGAAGGGTGATAAAGGTCACTTTGAGTATCTTCTTCATATTCCGGAAGAAGGGAACGATGGTGGTGATCGCTCCATGGTGCCCCCTCAATCAACATTGATTGTAAGATTCCTTCGTCGGTCCCATGTACTTTCGACCAAGGATCTAATGGGGTTGCATATTCTCTAGACCTATCTACCCAAACGCTTGACGAGCGTTGATTTGGGTTCGCCTCCCATGCTTGAAACATTGATTGCTACAATATTTCTAAAGGGCTTGGGGGCAAAACCATTGTATGATCCATGTTGACATTGTCTCTCGCGACCTTCATGGAAGATATCATGTTGCAGGTTGCTACAAACGGTATATTTCCTATGTTAATAGGAGGTGGTAGCGCGAAAGTTCCCATCAATGTGGGGTCTTTCAATAATCCTACTCCGATATCTTGAATTGAATGGTTGCTCTCATGGATCATGGGAATGCTTCCTGTAACTTGTGAACCATTAGGGAGGAAGTTTTTTTGGTCGACGACCATAATCCCTCCTTCAAACGGGAATGCGATCTTCCTAAAATAAGTCGACACAACAGCTGCCATGGCATAAATCCATGGTCTACCCAGTAGGATGTTATAGTCAAGATTTCCATCAATGACTTCAACATCAATTTCTACTGTTTTTTCCTCCTAGTTCAACTTTCAAGTTATTAAGGATACCATATGGGGTATAAGTCCTTCTGTCGAAAGCTTTTAATGTCATCGATGATCGCGACAAGGTTGGAGATCCTAAAGTTTTCCAGCAACTCATCGACATAATACATGTTGATGCTCCCTCATCAATAATTGTTCTGTGAACAGTTTTATTCAGGGCTTTCACTTGAATAAGGAAAGCTAATTGAGCTGGTAACTGAGGATCGTATCCTTTGTGATCAAAGGATACAAGATTGGAATCCTTAGGATCAACCCCACCAATTGCTGATAACAATGCCTGCCTTTGCGTTGGACAATTTTGTAGTACTTCAAGAGTCGACATAGCGGATGGCGATTGTGCCAAATCTTCCACTATGTTATAATGATGCGTCGCTCTGGCGCGAGGATTAAATGTCGACTTATGTACTACACCCTTTGGCGGTTTTATTGTTAATTCAGGAATGATGGGTGGTACAACTTCTGTCGAAGTTGTCGTCGAACTACTTGGTTGATCTTTACCTTTTTCGTTCGACAGCTGAGGATTCCCATAATCTTTATTCCTTGTCGAAATCAAAGCATCATTCTGCTATTTTGAAACCGACAACATAAGTACTTGCGACGGGGAAGCATTTCCACTATCAACCAGATTTTGACCTGGGTTGGGAAATGGATCAGTCAACACAGCTGAGGTTTGGGAACTTTTAAAGAACCTCTTTAACTCAGCTTTGAATGGGAAATTCTTTGTGTTATGATCTTTATCATCACATATTAGACATGGATAATTTTGTTTCCCTTTCCCAGGAGGGTTTGAAGAATTTTTTCCAGGGGATGACTCACCTTGTTTCTTCTTCTTCCCTTTGTTTTTCTTCTTCTTGCTTCCTGGTTGATTTGTTTCTTTGCCTTTATCTTCTGATACGGCATTTACTTCCGAAGCAAGAATTTCTTCTTTTGCATTTTGATCCGAATTCTTACGGGTTTTCTTTGACGAAGCCTTTATCGATTTCTCGTTTTCCGTGCCAATCACATCGTCACCTGCATGAGAGTCACTATTTGATTTAGGAGGAGGAGGAATTGAAAATTCTGGTCTAGGGGCGTCAGGTATTTTGTCGTAGAGTGTGCCAGACTGAGTATAAATTAAGTCCAAATACTGTGCAAGAGCAATGACTTGCTCCTCTGTTACGACTCCCCCCTTGGCCACATCTTCCGTAATAGCAGGAAGTAATGACTTTATAAACCATTCAGCTAGCAGCTGATCGGGAACATATGTTTTCACCATTCTACGACGACGACGCCACTCATGTATATGATCAGATATATGGGTGGCAGTTGTCTACTTGAAGTTGGTTAATATTTCTGTTCCCATTTCATACCTTATCGGTAATTGAAAATGGGTTAAGAAAGTCGTGGCTAGGGAACTAAAATTGTCGAACGAGGCTCTTGGAAATTCAATATACCATTTAGCCGCTGGACCCGTCAATGTCCTCTGAAAAAGGCGAAGCCTTATCGAATCATCGTTTAGGGTGTTCGACGAACACCATAGATGAAAAGTCATCACGTGATTCGATGGGTCTTCACCTGGATTTCCATTGAATTTAGGAATGTCAGATGGAAGTTTATGAGGAATCGCTGGCCACCAAGGGGCATAAGCAATCGGATTGTTGGTTAACCGGTGTAAATCGGGTAACTCTAAAGTTGCCACGAATGGTAACTGTTGATTCAGGTTAGGCGAAGCGTAACCAGGGTACGATGGAATCGCTTGAGCAGTGGACCTTTGCATACCAGCATAATGTAATTGATGTTGGTATGACTGATACGGTTGGTGGACTTGACCACTATAAAGTGGTTGGTTTTGACCGTTTTGGATATACGGTTGTCCACTGTTCGCAAAGATCTATTGCTCAGAACCTTGGTACACTTGCTGGAATTGTGGTTGTTGGTATTGCACAAGCCATGGTTGTGAAGCCATGTTCTGTTGTGCTATGCTAACTGTTGGACCGAGGTGTGGGGTAATTGTACCCGTTTGGACCTGTGTCGCCCCACCAGTTGGCAATTGTGGTTGTGACCCATGGTCAAGGGGCTGTTGCATTACAACCTGAGAAATCTGAGGTTGACATGCAACAGGCATCGCTTGAACTTGTGACACTGTTACAATAGCCGGTGTGGTTGGGATGTTCGTCATAGGTACACACTGTTGCATAGAATATACAACCCTTGGTTGTTGAGGTAGCATAGGTACCCAACTACTTGATGCAATTCTAGTATAACCTGAATACTGTTGTGAAGTCACGTATGGGTACCCTCCCGGAGGGGGTAATGAAAGGGCATACTGCCCCCCATACGGTAGCAGTTCGGAACTCAAGGGGATTGATTGTCCTTGGGGACTAGATTGCCCAAATTGACCTCCAAATGGATCAATTTGGCGAGTTTCAACATAAGAGTTGTCGGGTATTACTCGAGATGAACAAACTGGAACAGACCATACTATCGAAATAGTCCCTTGGTGGACTCGTTCTAGCTGTTGTGAGCTAGTTGGGACAGCTGGTATGCCGGCAAACATTATCGGAGTGACGGCAGGGGCTTCTGCTGTCGCTCTATCATTTGACACAGTTCTAGATGATGACGGTTGTTCAGACATTTTAAGTCTATCCAATAGATTGCCTAGCGATTCTACAGGAACTTCCACTTGTGGTGGATTAACCTCTGATGAAGGAAATAGAGTGACCCCGACTCCAAAATGAGTTGGAGTACTTGCTTGCGGATCCTATGAAATTTCCTTTATCGCAATCAAACCCGGTGGAAGAGGAAGACCGTCAAGTCCGTAAAATATTTCTGGTGTCGAAGAAGTGGTTGTTTCGACAGCGACAGTTGTTTGAAGAACAAAACTCTCTGGACCGGTTACTGATGGAACTAGTTCAGTTACACAAGTATTTGCCCCCAGACTAGGATCAATATTACTGTCCTTCTGTGGCTGTTGAAATTCTTCTATAGAGGTAGGGTTTCCAGAAATGTTTGGAGTAACCGGAACCTCAGATGCAGTTGGAACACTTGTTCTAACTTTTATAGGAGATTTTGAACCGGTTAAACGAGTTCGCTTTGTCCATACTGTTTTTGATTCCGGAGACAAAGACGGTTGACTCGTAAGTCTCCGCAAACGATGGGGTTTCAATTGACTTTCTTCCACGATTGCGGATTACTCGATCAACCAAAATACTAAAAGGGGAAATTTGTGTTTCCGAATTGAATGAATTTTATTAGACGCTTTTAGACACAACTTGCTTTTTCACTTTTTAAGAGTCGAGAAAAAGCTAAAGATGACTCTAGTCTCCTTCGATGTTTTAACGAGCCTGAAGTGACAAATGCTCAGGTGGACTTTTTCAGTTATAGAGTTTGAAAAAGGCCAAAAGAAACTGCTCTGGAGATCTAGGCAGAGGGTGTGCCAAACCTTTCGCAAAACCACATAATACGTTTTACGGTACGGGTGGTCGATCTTCGTGAATGCTGTGTTCACTGCATTGCGATCAGTAGGGCGGCCGACACGGCTTCTTAAGGATAAAATATATATGCCTATAGGGGTCTCCCAATATATACGCGACGGTACGTGGGAGCGCAAGTCCGTATTAGTGCCACCGACTCTCAGGAGGAATCACCCACCTTCTTCGAGATCGATAGTCACTACGTTTAACGACGTCGGAACACGTCTCTAGCTTAGACCTCTATGTGTTTGCGTTATGTTTCAAAGCGTTGTTAGGTTCATTCAATATATTTTAAGTTGATCTTTTTAAAGTTTGCCTTTCAAGGTTCACCACGAGATGTTTGATACAAATTCGTAAATGCAGTCTAAGATGAGAAGCAAGCTTTTCAAATCTTTTAACTTTGAAAATCCTAACTACTGAGGGAAAAGAAAGACATCATCTTTTCACACAGATCAAAGAGCACACATTAATTCACTTTTTCCCTAAATCAACATACAAACTTATCAAATGCAAAATGCACAATGCAGGTATTTCTTTTCTCTTTCTTAATGTTGATGTAATACAAAAAAGAAAGCTGTTGTATAACTTTGAATTCAATTTCAAGTGAAAGCAAACAAGCTTGTCCAAAATCAAAAGACACCTTAAGATTTACTTGTTTCGACACTAGAAATATATAAATTCAAACCATATGACGAAAGCAAAAGCTCAATCAGCTATGAACAGCAAACAAACTAACTCTTAGGATCAAAACGACACTTATCACAGGTCTAGATCTAAGAGGCCACAACAAGACTAGTTCACTTTCGTTATGGGAAACTGCAAATGATATAAGAAATACATAAAGAACAAACACAGTTTCTTTATACAACCGAGGCAGAATAGTGGCAAGGAAAGTTGGTTTCAGATAGGTACATTGACTGATAACAGGCTGCAAAAACAAGGATGAAAACAGGGCAATAAACAAGAGGGAACCCCAGTAGCACTAGGCAAAACTGGTTCAGCGCAGGTAGTACACTGGCAGTTTGACCTTCAGCACAGGTAGCCCCTTCGGGAACTGCGCTGAAATGCAGACTGCTAAAAAATTCACAGTTTTTGGCCAAATCAGAAGCTATCAATCAAGTACACACTAAGGGATGAAAAGGAGGATGAAAAGATATCACTAAGAGCTATTCAGAGTCCTTGTGAATCAGCTCTTCAAATCATAAACATGCCCAGAAACTGAGCTAGAGTAGCTGCCCTCTACTTTGCATTTGAAAGATCCAAATGCAGTTCGATTCGGTACTCCCTGTGTTTATGAAATGAATAGCAAAAAACACAAACAACCAACAAGATATGATCCCCAGCGGAGTCACCAATTTGTTGTTGGGAAAAGTATCCAATACGGAATGACCTTATCCCACTCTAAGGGTGATAGTACCTCAGCAACAATCGAAGCAAAGCTATCTAAGATTTCTTCTTTATGAAAGTAAAATAGGGGAGAAAGGGATCCACTAACCGATGTCTTCCGCTAATGGTTGATCCAATCTTCTCTCCTTGCTGCTTGCTCCCAGCTCCTTGCTCTTTCACTGGCCCAGCTACACCAAGATCCTGCAAAATGACAAGAGAGGGAAACTACAAGAAGCATACATTCATAATTGATTCAAGGATTAGAATAAATCAAATACACAAGTATAACAATACACCATTGAGACACATGCATATAGAAGAACCTCAAATGCTTTATTAATGGAAGAAGTAAAGTTCAGGAAGTGATACAACCATAAAAGGCCCAATCCAGCATCACCTCCCAGCAGAAAAAAATCTCCTCTTCACCTCCTTCAAAGCAAATCACCCAATAGTTCTATACTCAAACCAACAGCACTTCCTTACATTCACAAGATTCCAGCCTCCCTAGACCTCATGAGAGAGCTCTATATATAGGAGTTTTGGAGAAAGGATGAGTCAGCTTGTAGCTGGCATGAAGCTGACTAGTGTCCTCTCCCACTTCAGTTATTCTTCAGTTCTTGAGTCCACTTGGAGGTTCTTGCTTCCACTTGGAGATCTAGACCCTCTTACTCATCACTAGTCGAATTCCCTGATCCAAGTGTCATTTTGGAAGATTCCTGGGCATTGACACCTTGAGGAATGACTGTGCCACTTGGCCAAACTCACCCAGCGCAGGTATCCTTCTTTGCAGTTGACATTCAGTGCAGGTACATAGTGGAGCAGCTGACATTCAGCGCAGATGCTCAGTGGAGCAGTTGACATGATCCAGAATTAGCTTGTTTTTGAGTGTTTTCAGGTGGAGAACTGATATTTAGTGCTGTGGTTTGCTGACCTTGTTCCTCTAGGGGTAGGAACAACATGTTTAGGGACTTTGGATCCCTCAGATTATGGACATTTGATGCTTCATGTTGTAAGGCACAAAAATATCTATAACAACGAACAAGTCAGCCTGTCAAGCCTTCCAACATGAAAGCAAGGAACAACATAATAAAGCTTCATAAAGCGAATCAAGGAACATTGAAGAATCTGTGCATTTTGCCATGCGCAGGTGAAGCTATGATACACCATGAAGACATCCATCACTCAGCAACACTGTAGCTCGACATGCACTCCAGTAGTAACATGAAGGTACTAGCATTGTCATGTCGAGTGAAGTCATGAGTCATGTTGGCCACATCTCCACTATGGGCTTGTTTTCAATCAATGTGATGTAACGTGGAAGTCCAAGAGGCCCACTTGTTGAACATAGAGTCATGTAATTTGAAAAGTCATGGAAGTTGAATAGTAATGAGAGTAGTTGAACAACCACAATGGTCAGTTTCACCCTTGCTTATAAATACCCCCCTCATTTGTACATGAATGGAATTTTCACCTCAACTCCTCCCACATAGCCAAGAGAGTCCGTTATCTTTCTTTTGAGGAGTAGGTAGTGGCTCCAATGCCCCGTTGACGAGGTTAGTGATGTATGGTGTAACGATATGTCTTAGAATTTTCACTTAATTTAGAACCCTATTAACATGGAAAAACGTTTTCAAACATGTATTGTATTTCTTGTAAGATTGATATTTAACACTTGTAATGCATGTTACTTTAACCTGTGTTCTACATTCGAACTGATTCATTTGTTGTAATGCATAATCTATTAATGAAAATGTGTTGTATATGCTGGTAATGTTGTCCCGTCCATGTCAACTGCTTTGCCTAACATTAGACATGCCTTTCACATGAACCTTTATATAACAACCATTACACTCATTCAGATTGATTTGTGAGTGTTGTATGTGTTATCTTACGTTGTATGTTGTGATTGTCACATCTGAGTGGACTGCTCCACCAGAAGCTTTGTATGTATTTTTGTGTTGTGTGTTCCTAGCCGAGTTGGTACTGATCCCTTTCAACCTGGAACTCACCTTCACTGTCTTCCCCTCACAGTGAAAGAACCATTGACACAAGTACACTTACACTCACTAGGCATGCGAACCTCACTTCTTGAAGACAAAGAGAACCACTCTCTTTTGATGAAAAGCAAGAGTTGAGGCAGATCCTTAATAAAATGGAAACCAGGACATCATATCGAATGGGACTCCCATACCAAATGGTGTGAGGTCTAGTTGGGACTTCATACCGGGGTGATCCCTTGAATGTTGGCGGGTCCAACACCATCAACATATCCAACGCTAGAAGGAGGGTAGCCAGTTCCACATGGCTGAAATTCCCCTCACACTCACTCATCAACCATTTGGATAAGGTAGTAACTCGCACTCCCTCTCTCATGACTCATCAGTTGGTTACTCCTCACCTCCCAGAATTGAACACAATATTTCATATCAAAACCTTCACTTCGTCCATCCCATCACTCATCAGTTCGCGAAAGAAATCGTACTAATCCCAAGTGTACCTTATCTTCCACATGCATCTAAGAATCAAAAATCCACCCCCACAGGGGTTGTTGTATCATCAGTGGAAGAAGCAGTCATTGCTACTCTTGAAGGTTTGGAAGAAGCTATTGAAGATTGAGAGGTACCTCCAATCTTCTTTGAAGATGAATAAGACACTCTTCTAGTCTTGGGATCAAACTCTGGTATAGGAGGCGAAGGGGAAGGCAGTGGAGGAAGTGGAGGCGGAGATGAACATACATACTCAGAATCAAAACCATCATATTCTAAAGGAGAGGAAGAAGACAAAGAGGATGAAGAGGACGAAGAGATGGATAGCCCAAATCTTGAATGGATTACACAGGGACCATTCACTCTCCCAATTTTTCTGCATAAGGTGCTGAAGCGAGCAGAGAGAATGAGCATAAAGTTCAACCCTGACAGTGCGGTGAAGGCAGAGGACCATTTAGATAACTTCTACCTACAACAGTAGAACCTCGAGGTAAATTATGATGACGTAGCATGTATATTGTTTCTATGTACCTTGGACAGGCACGTATTTTCTTAGTATCATAGCCTTCCACCGAACTCCATACAGAACTGGGGTTCTTTCAAATGTATGTTCCTTGAAAATTTTGTTGATGATAATACCCCAACCATGCTACTCAAAGAATTACGAAGCCTCAAGATGGAGGGAAAGTAGAAAGTAAAATATTTCAATCAGAGGTTTATGCATATTTTGAACAAGTTTGCAGCATGCACCAAACCTCATGACTCCATCATTGCTGATTATTACACATCTGCACTCCGAACCACCATTGCGTAGTTCATAAAGCGAGCTACAAAGCTTACACTTTTAGAAAGCTGCGATATTACTATTGTGAAAGACTTGCCTACCATTGGTGTCATCAAGGATGACGAATCAATGAGCAACTCCAAGGATGCGAGAAGAAAACCCCAAGGAATGGAGAGCAAGGATAGAGACAAAGAAGAAATTGAAGTTGAGACCCTCACTCGCCTTGTTAGGAACTTGACCACTGAAGTGTCCAAACTCAAGAAATGGAACACTGACACATTCACGAGAAATCATTCGCCTAGACAGAGATAGGTAAGCAATTCATTAACCAAATCATCAAGCAACAACCAGTTTGGTTCCAAATTTGCATAGAAGCCTATGTTCCAACTTGATCAATGCGTTGATCCTAAGTTTTGTTCCTTCCATGAAGAATTTCACCCCAAGAACTCTTTCTCAAATTGGAAGCAAGTTGTTACCTCTGTCTCTACTCATACACTCGATGCGGATGGTGACATACATGAGCAACCAAAAGACACTAATGATAATGAAGAGGTTGCATCCAATGAAGCACCAAGTTGTGGGCATGTGGTGAACGAATACTAGTGCTCACAAGTAGTCTCGAAGACAAATACCAAGAAGGAGTCCCGAAAGAAAAATGATCGTTACTATCTTAGGAGTAAAGGGGCTCCCCCTACACTTGAGGAGATGCAAGAGAAGGTGAGATAGCTGATAAAGAAGGCCGACCCACCTACTACCTCAAAGCAAAAAACACAAATCCATTTTAGGAAGACAGTGATGGATAAGAATACATCCATAGGCAACAAGTTGCAGAATGCTCCGCCAGACAATAAGAACATCCGTTCCACCTTGGACACCTAAGTGAGTCTACCACCTCTCGACTACAACATAGTCGATGACATGAAGAAAAATTGTGCGAACATCAATTTTCTCAAGCTAGTTGTTAACACCCAGGTTGTTCCCTATGACTCCCAAGGGAATACGGCCGGGGTAACCACTAACCAATCTTTGGATCACAGCTTCTAGCCAAACTATAATCAGAGAGGGCTCTCTCTTTATGATTTGTCTCTGTTATGATGGTGTTTTAGGCTAGCTATTATGCTCAGGTTTTGGTTTATGTTTTGGTTGAAGGATTTCTTTCAGGTCTTAAGATGTAGTGTTTAGAGAGTAAAATATCATTGGGAAATGGAGTCTGGAGTTGTGAAATGCTTAGAAATGAAGGATTGGTGGTGCTCAAATTGCAGGGCCAATTTTGTATTTCAGACAAACAAATTTAGCTTGAATGGTGATGTATGTCAACCAACAGAAAGCAATTAAGAATTTTCTATTAAGCTGGTGAGGTGAAAGTGAAACACGCTGCACAGGAGCAAACTTGAATTCCTGTGACAAAGGTCACTGTGAAAGATGTATTCTGAAAGTGCAGCAATTAAGAATTACACTTATCAAGATTGCATCTGAAGAAAACATTCATTAACAACACAGATTGAACTCAGGGTATTCATTGAATAAATCCTGAAAGTTATTCTTTTTCCTTGTTGCTAAGTATTTAAAGTTAGATAACATATATGGATTTTAACAAAACAAAATACATAACAGAGAGAGTTACAGAGACTTATTGTATGGTGAAATACACAGGAATCCAGCAGTTTTCAACAGACACCAGAACGCATTCAACACTTCAGAAATCCGAGAAATTCCATCACTTTCTTTATTAACTTCTGAAAGGATTACAGCATAAGAACTTCTTCAGGAGAAATCAACAACAACCCTTGCAAACTCATGCGAAGGGGACTTTATAGGAATGTTTATACAAAATATCTCAGGCATTGAGTCATCTGAGAGAGAAAATATCTTCATTACTTCGTACAGAAAGTAGAAAAGAAGTTATTACAGCTTTGAATGCAGCATAAATGCTCTTTAAGTCTGTCAGAGGATAATTTGACCTTTGGAGGTCATTGAGTCGGTTGAGCTGCTTTGCTTTAATGCTGAAAGAAGTGTCTTTTCATTTGCAGCGCTGTATTTTCTCGGCCCTGCCACCTGTGACTGTGCTTGCTGCTGTGGTGACCGAATGGCTCTGCTGAGTTGGCTCAGCCTTTCATCTTTCCTCTGTATGCTTATCTATCAAAATTCCGCCTGTGTATGATCACTTATAAATTGGACAAAAATTAACATTTACAGGTTCTGGCTTGATAATATCATCTGTGTCAATTTGTTCCAGACTTCCTGTGTGGGCAATTGGTGCTTGACAATTGCCTCTATGGTTTCATCTGCTTCTGTATATTTATAAAAATTTGGAGGCACATCAAACAGATGATTGATCTCGTTCATGATAAAAAATAGGTTGTCCACCCTATTATATAAATTTTGCCCTGATGCTGGCCCTGATCCTGCTGAAGTGCTGGGCTATCCTGTAATTTGTCCTGCAGCATAGGCATTGACCATTTTAGTATAATTTTCAAGGGTAAGCAGTCTTCCCACACTGCTTAGTATGCTGGGGAGGCCTCTGTTTTGTAATACCTGAAACCTGTCCATGAACTTGTTGATTTCAGTCTGCATATCTTGGGTTCTCCTTTCCAATGTTACAACCAGGTTTCTTAGTGTCAGGACCCTTTTAACCATTGAGATTGTCTCAGTCCTGTGAGCAATTCCCATGGTGGCCAGTTGAGAGCTTGTCCTATTATTCAAAATGTTGATCATTCTATTGGCAGCATCAGGCATGTTGCCAAGGCTTGCTCTAGCTCTGTGTATTTCCCTATTTGCCTTTGTAATGAGAGCTGATTGTTCATCTATGGTCTCAATGTACTGCCATTGATTAGTAATGGACTGGCCAATATTGGCCCAAAGGACTGCCTTGAGCTCTGCTGTTACCTTATCTAGTGTGAGCTCTTTCTCAAGCTCAGTTATCCTCTTCTTTAGAGCTTTTATTTCTCGTTCCTTTTCAGCTACATTCTGTTTGCTCTTATCATATCTCTCATTTACTTTAGCCAAAGATTCTTTGGCTGAATTGAGCTCTAACATTTGAGCTTCCAGGACCTGAATTTCATTTTGGAGCTTCTGCATGTCCAGACTATGAGTCTGCTCTGTTGTTGGTGCAGTTGTTGATGTAGTTGGTGTTGTAGGTTCTGTTGGCTGAGGAGGAGGAGCAGTAGTTGGAGCAGCTTCCTCAAGGTTGATTATTTCAGGAGGAGGCTGGGAGGTTTGACCTTCCCCTCTTTGTTTCAATGCTGCCTGTAGTGCTGCTTTTGCAGCCTCTGATTCTCCCAGTTTGTCTTGAGTTAGGATCAGCTCCTTGTACAGAGACATCAACAGGGTTGTGGCCTCTTGATCATGTCTTTGCTGGGCCACCTCATCTGTTTGAGGGTGGATTGTGGCTGGAAGTTTGATCTTTCTCCTCAAAGCTGCCATGTCTGCATCCCTCAATTTTAGTATTTCTTGTATGCCCTTGATGTTTTTGGGATCATGCCCCATCTCTATGATAATGTCCTCTAAGGACCTTATTCTATTGTCATTTTCCTGGGATGATGCTCTCTCCAACTCTAGCTGAGAGGCTGTATTGTTAAGGCTATTTTGTAGCCTGTAGTTGTCCAATGTTTGGTCTGCCAGGGAGGCATAGACCATCTCACCCATTTGCTTATGCAGCTCTATTTTGTCCATCGGGTGGATATTCTTGGCAAGGACTTCCAGGGTAGTCCTTAAGTAGTCAGAGGCAGTTTGGGGCTGCGCTACTGTTGGCATCAAATGACTCATGATCATTTTTCCTTCCTGCACATCATATGCAGACATGAGTCTTTGTTGATTGGTGGGAGCCATATTTAACAGATGGTTGTACAACTGTCTCTTGATGGGCTCATTTCTCTTAATGTCTATGAACTGTTGTTTGATGCTGGGTCCACCTTCCCTTTGCTGCCTCGAGGAACTCACTTCTCCTCCCATTGCTCTATCCTGTTCCTGTTGAAAGGAACTTGCTGATGCTTCCCTACTGGGTGGGACCATACCAAAGGACTGTCCTATTGGCATTTCTTCCTCTGAGAGGGGATTGATTCTTTGTCTTTTCTCCCCATGAGTTGCTGATGTTGTGAGGGGAGTCTCTCTGTCCCTTTTCCTGCTTGTGTCCTCCCTTTGTGGAGTTTGGAGTATTGATGCCTCTGCTGAAGTTTCTTGCCTTGAAGGCACAATTTTTTCAGTGGATTTAGGGGCTTCCACTGTTTGCTTTTGCTGGACAAGCTGTTCCTGCCTTTGTTCTTGTTGTTGTTGCTGTTCCTCTTGCTGCTGCTCTTCTCCCCGCTGCTCCATTTCTTCTTGTTGCTGCACTAGGGTTTCCATTTGCTCTTCGGTCATAGGAGGTGGTTGTTCCACCTGCTTTTCTTTGCCTTTGTTGGCTGTCTGTGGAGGATTCATGGCAGCTGGCTGATGTGTTGATGAAGCTGAAGAAGCTGCTCCAAGTTGTCTTTTGTATGAAAGGGGGACCTGTCCATAAGTTTCTAAGTCAGTTTCCTTTTGAATATTTCTGGCCTCTCTTTCTAGCAGCTCTTCACTAGTGATTTCCTCTTCTAAGGTGCCCTCTTCCTAGGTTAACGCATTGGCATACTGCTCAATCTCAGGCTGCCTTATGTGAGAATAGGTACCCAATTTGTATCTTATCCTCCTGAGGGAAACAAAGTGATTGGGGTCATAGGGTATCCATTCAAAGCTAGTTTGCAGTTTGAGGGCCTCTAGGATACTGTTTGCTTCTTTCCACCCCTCCTCTTTTCTGTTGTATAGGAAAGGGCCCAGCTGGCTCCTTACCTTCAACTGTGCCTTCTTGTTCTTGCTTTGGAAGTGGAGGTAGTCGGCATTCCCAAATTGCCTGAAGTACTCAAGGGAAAAAAGCCTCATGGGAACATACCTTGGCAGCCTAAAATGCTTCAACTCACAGCCATATACTCTTATGACTGTGTGGTTTTGGTAAAAGTACCAATTACCAATGCTGTAGGTTTTGTTCAGGTGGAGAATTCTCCTCATGTCATCAGTTAACCTTGGAGGAGGAACACCATCCAATACTGTCATGGTTGGATGAATGAATAAGTCTATGAACTCAGAGTATGTGTATGGTGATACAGAGGCACAATGAAAAACAGAGGTCCAAAACACAACTGACCTTGGATTCCCCTGGGCATTGACTTGCTTCATGGGAATAGAGAAGCTGGCTGGCTGACAAAATAAGAATAGGTGGTATATGTATGAAGTATATCTGAACAGTCTCTCCCTTTTCAAATTCATCAGCTGGTCATGGATCCTATCTGCAATGTATGTGGCATAATCATAATGTACAGCTGGAGGCTTTCCAGGAAAGAAAATAGA
Organism: Pinus tabuliformis; assembly: GCA_031772625.1. Taxonomy (NCBI): domain Eukaryota; kingdom Viridiplantae; phylum Streptophyta; class Pinopsida; order Pinales; family Pinaceae; genus Pinus; species Pinus tabuliformis. Next base: position 1,805,105,912 of record CM062819.1, read on the forward strand.
CAGCATTGCCATTATAATTTCATCCACCTCCTCCATTCCTATAAACCCTAGGACATAGCTGATCAAATCCACTAGCACTCTGCCCAATTTATTTAAGTACACATATCCAATAGGAGGGGTTCTGATGGCTTCAGAGCCTGGTTGTACAAACAGCTCGTTGATTTTGATGATCTGGTCATTTGACAACTTATTCCCCTTCTTTATCAAGTTCTGCATGTGGAGGGGGGTCAATGGCTTTGCAGTGTGGAAGTGCAGCATCTCATTTGTGCTTTCTGGGGTGATATGAAACAGAATTGAGCCTGTGGGGCTGAGGACAACTCTTTGGCATGGATCATAGCTTTCTTGGCATCTGTGGATCAATTCAGGCATAGGATTTACCTGGGGGAGGTTGTAGATGGGCAAGTTTGAGTCCCAAATTCCTAGGATGTCAGCTCCACTAAGGTGCTGGGCTTTCAACTCATTCAGCATCTGAATATTGTATTTGGAGCCTAATGGAAACCAGTCTAACATTTGATAATCCATATCTCCCAAGGCTTTCCATTCTAATTCCTGGTGAGGGGCATTGAGAGGCTTGATGTTCAGTGCAATTGGAGTCTCCATGGTCTATTCAGTTTCTGTCTTGCAGGTGAACTGGCCAAAGTAGGCAGAACATTACAGAGGTGATTTCTTGCAATGAAATTGTGAATTTCAGGGACCGGAGGGTGAAATGGGCACACAACAATTGAAATACTGTTTGAATTATGAATAAGGCCAAATGTCTGGTCTCCCTCTGTCCTTTGTAGCAGGCTTTTAATGTGTTAACCAGCTGTCTCACGATTGTGCGAGCAATTTACAGTTTTTGATAAGAACTCGGGAAATTAAGGCTCAGCTAGTGGTTTTCGAGCTTGTAATTGGAAATAGAGGCTTTACAGAGGGATTTTGCCGGTGAGATTGTGAGTTTTAGTGTTGTTTAGGCCTTCTGAGTAATTTTACAGTCAATTCAGGCGTATGGAGGATAAACGACGAGAAATACCTGGCAAACAGTGAGCAGTGGTCATGCATGTAGGTGGAATTGGTGCTCTGGAGGTCTTCAGGTCGATTCCAGCGGGGTGGCGCAGTTTTGAACGTAAAACACCATGCAGAAGAAGCAGTAGCAAATAAGCAGAAAGTATGAAAAATGCAATTTTTGGCCATAATATGGACTTTTTGGCAATTTGGCGCCTTTTCTCTGATGACGTCAGCATGACGTCATAGGGTGGGGTCAGGCTCGGATGACGTCAGCATGACATCATCGGGTGAGGTGGCGAGCTACTATTGGTCCACGGGGTGATGTGGTGGCAGGCACGTTGGCACAGATGCGGACAAAAGTGTTGATGCGATGGCAGGGCGGCGATGACGTGGGCAGGACGTGGGACCAGCAAACCGGGCGGTAGGTGCCCGCGGTTACGGTTAAGCGCCAGTGGTTACGGTTTCTCGGGGCGGTTATGATACGGCCCTGATTTTGTCAGAGGCCACTCCGAGAGCCTTGATCGGGTGACGCATGGCCAAGCACTGACGTAACGCAACGTCATTTTCTCGGGCGCTAAATCTCTGTCGTGGGGGCCGCTCCGATATTAATGAGGACCGTCGGATCACTTGGGTCCGATCCGACGGTTGACGGGAGGGCGATATGATCGCTGGATATGGATGCGGGCGGGTATTTTTTTAATATTTGTTTTTGGAAGCAGCGCCCGGCGGAAGCCTTCGGATATGGGTTTTTTGTAAGGTTTTCAATGTATTTCGAAGAAATCAAATGCATGCGCCAACTTTGGTTAAGCGGCAGAAGTGGGTTTTTTGGGTTTTTTCATGATTTCAAAGGGGTTATGGGTAGAAAGGGGTTTGTATAGGGTTTTTCTTTGCAAATGATGGTTTAATGAGTGGAATGACTTGAAGCAAGGGGGAGAGATGAGGTATAGGTTCATCAAAGTGACCAGATGTCATTTTGATTCCTTTTTTAGAGAACATATGGCTATAATGCCAAGGGGAGGGATATTTATACAAAATTTGGGGTTTATACACCATGGTGTTAATATTAGTAGGGGAAAGGTGATATAGGGGATTTATATAGTAAAGTTAAAGTTAATATGGATGAAAGAAGTGGATTAGGGGAGACAAAGCTAAGTTTATTTGAAAAACACTTAGCTTAGGGAGTAGATCAAAATGAAAAGATTTTTACACAAGAAATGTGGCTTTTGAAGGAACAAGAACCACCATGAAACCATAATCTTCTTCCATGAATCTTGACTGATGAGGGAGTGTTAGTAATGAAATGAACAAGGGGAAGAGGGAGGTTAGACATGCTTCCTGCTGCAACTTGATGAAGAAGAACACCTTCTCAATTGATTGACTTTGCTTTGGTAAACAAAGTTAACACACCTGCAATGGTAAAGATAACCTTTCTGCAACCCCAACTACTTACCCAGCTACTTGCCTAGCATTTTTATTTCTTCTTGGAGGGTGCACTTGGACTTGCAGACCCTTACTTGCCTTTTCTTTTCTTTGGCTTTTCTTTTGTTTTTCTATCTACTTCTACCCTTATTTCTTCCAAGGTCCCAGATTAAGCTGTTGGGAGCCTTTTCCTCTCTACCTGAACTACTTGTCTGCCAAGATTAAACAGTTTGGACAGACTCCTTTCTCTATTCTACAACTGCAAATTTAAACCATGGAATGATCCAGATTAGACTGTTGGACCATCCATCAAAATTTTAAGTCCATACCAAGCTATAAGCACATATTGGATTCTCTTGGAAATATGTGATCTTTGAATCATCAAAGCAGAGCATATTTGGTCCTTTCATAGCCAATCATGAAATATGAAACCTATTGGTATAGGTAGCTAACAGTGGCTCCACATGGGGATGGTGTTTCATTTGAAAGACCAAGAACAACAGGTCAGATTGCCTTGCTCCTTGATTGCTCTTGCCCATCTTGTAGTTTGCTGCTTTGAAGTGCCAAAATTGTGTGCTTTTCTTCTTGGTAGACCTCTGACTCTATTTGCCTTTTGCTGACAGTCAATAAACTTGAAAAATTGTATTTTTACAATCTAAACAAAAATAACATATACATCCGCATATATACAAGGGAACCTCAGGCTGTACTCATGGGTAATAGTCAAAATAATGCTTCAGCATCCTGCCATTCACAGGACCTTCATCCAAGTCAGTTTCAGTTAGACTTTTAAGGAAATAGGTATTGTTACCTTGTACTGCTTGGATAGCAAATGGTCCTCTCCATAGGGAGTCAAATTTTCCATGCTTTCCTTTGTCTTCTCTTCTTGCATCCCACTTGAGGACCTTGTCTCCCACACTGAAATCTTATGCCTTAGTTCTTCTGTCAAAAGCCTTCTTTAATTTTTCTTGTAGAACTTGCACTCTGCTGAAAACTTGATCTCTGGTTTGCTGCAGACATATGATTTGATTGATTCTTCTTTGCATATCATTTGGTTCAACTTGGCTTTCTTGAAGAAGCTTCATAACAGGCACTCCTAGTGATGAGGGGAACTTGGCCTCTAATCCATAAACCAACTCATATGGGCTGGTCCCAATTGATCTTTTGGTTGTTAGCCTATCTGCCCATAGGGCATTCACAAGCTTCTTATGCCAATTCTTTTTGTTCTCTTCTAGCACTTTCTTTATGATGTTTACCAGACTTTTATTTGATGACTCAGCAAGGCCATTTCCTTGGGGATAGTATGCAGTAGAATGGCCCAAAGTAATGTGAAATTTGTGGCAGAAGTTCACCATCTTCTTTGATCTGAAAGCTGCAGCATTGTCTGTGATTATTTTGTCAGGACAGCCAAATCTAGCCAATATGTTGTTCTCCAAGAACTGAATAATTATTGAATCATTTGCTTGTCTGCATGGGGCAGCTTCAATCCACTTAGTGAAGTAGTTTGTTGCTGTTAAAATCCATCTGTGTTGGCCTGAAGATGAGGGATGAATTTCCCCAATGAAGTCCAATCCCCATTGTTGAAAAGGTCTCTCTGTTGCAATAGGCCTTAAAGGAAGTGGCAGCAACTGTCTCTTTCCCTCAAACACTTGACATTTATGACATGAGGTGATGAATTTCTTGACATCAGAGAACATGGTGGGCCAGTAGTATCTAGCCCTTAGTATCTTGTCCACAGTGGACTTCCAGTACAAGTGTCCACCACAGTCACCTGCATGAAATTCTTTTATGATATTGTCAGTTTCATTTTCAATTAAACAGTGCAGCAATATACCTTCATGGTTTTTCCAAAGCAGATTGCCATCCATCACACAAAACCTTGAGGTTTTCATTTTTAAGAATCTACACTTAGTTCTGGACAGTCTTGGGGGAGCACACAGGTTTTGTAACACATAATAGATATCAGAATACCAGGGGGATTGTTCAAAGGCTACATTGATCTTTGGAGTCGCCAGCTCCGGTTCACTATCCAGCTGGTTAATGTCTAAGGCTTGAAAATTTGTATCTGTCATTAATTTAGCCAAGCCTTGCCCTTTTATTAGTTTTGTAGGTTTTATCTCAATGTCAAATTCCAAGATGTTGGCAATCCATTTTCCTCTTCAACCCTCTAAATTCTCTTGGGTGAGAATGTCTTTGACAATAGGACTTGGCACATATGCTTTAACATGGGAATAAAGGATATAAATCCTAAAGTCTTTAATGGCTTTGACTAAAGCATAAGCTTGCTTTTCCATGATTTGATACTTTAAAGGTGCATCTCTGAGAGCTTTTCTAAAGAAAGCAATTGGCTTCTCATTTCCTTGGTCATCTTTTTGTAATAGAACGGCAGCAATAGTATGCTGGGAGGCAAAAGAGAAAATGATAAATTCTCTGTCAAACTGAGGATTGGTCAACACTGGGGTTTGGGTAAGGGCCATTTTTATACCTTCAAAGGCTTGATTGGCTTCAACAGTCCATTTTACTTTTGAATCTTTCTTTAGCATGTTATTTAATAATCTGATTAGTTCTGCTAAATTTGGGATAAACCTTCTTAAGAAATTGATTTTTCCCAAGAATCCTTGCAACTCTTTGACATTTCTTGGGTGGGGCATTTGTAGGATAGCCTGTATTCTATCTGGGTCAATTCTAATGCCATCTTTAGAAATGATGTGGCCCAATAGCTTACCTTCCTCTAAACCAAAGAGGGATTTCTTGGGATTCAAGGAGATTCCATATTTTCTGCATTTTAGGAAGATCTGTCTCAAATGTTTTATATGTTCCTGGTCTGATTTTGAGAAAGGTGTAAGGTCATCTAGGTAAATGACTAAAAAGTCATGAATCTCGGCAAAGGCAATATCCATGGCTCTTTGAAAAGTTTCCCCTGCATTTTTCAGTCCAAAGGGCATCTTTACATATTTGAAAGTTCCCCATGGGGTTGTAAATGTTGTTTTGTCCTGATCATCAGGGTGAACTAAGATCTGGTTGAAACCTGAGAATCCATCAAGTAGCGAAATTCTGGAAGCCCCCACTACTCTCTGCAAAATGTGATCCATCTTGGGTAAGGGGTAATTGTCTTTGAGGGATACTTGGTTCAGATTCCTCAAATCCACACACAGCCTAATTTCACCTGTCTTCTTTCTTGTAGGGACTAAGTTGGAGATCCATTCAGAGAATCTGATTGGTGCTATGATGCCTGCCTTGAACATTTTTTGTACCTCTTGTTCCATTGCTGGGAGAAGCATAGGATTGATTCTCCTCAGTTTTTGTTTAAAGGGCTTTTGATCAAGTTTGAGAGGGATAGTGTGCTGGATTACAGAGGTGTCATAGGACTTTAGGTCCTCATAACTCCATGCAAAGACATGCTGGAACTCTTTGAAGAGGTCAATGTATTTGGGCTTTTGGTCAGGAGGTAAGGAAGCAGATAATTTAATTATTTTGGGCTTCTCACTTGTACCTATGTTGCACTCTTCAATGGCTGCATTTAAGGGCTGCATTTTTGGTTTTCTAGGGATGTCATTTGAGTCAAAGATGTCTTCTAGTGGAGTTAGGCCCGTTGGTAGAAAATTGTCTTTCAGCTCAATGATTTCAGTTTCAGCATTGGCCACCTCTTCATAGTTAAGTTGTTGAATTTGCTGAATGTTTTCCTTGTTGAAAATGGTTGGACTCAGCATTAGTTTTGCAGTTCTAGGTGATATTGGGTGAGAAATCTGTTGAAACTGTATTTGTGATGGACTTGCTCCATCAAATATTTGTGATTGACTTGCTGTCTCAAGTATTTGTGATTGACTTGCTGTCTCAAGTATTTGTGATTGACTTGCTGTATCAGTGTCAATATTTAGTCCTGCAAATTCTTGCTGCATAGTTAAAAAATGATTTATTTGCTTGTCATCCTCAAATACTTGCCAATCATTGACATTGTTTGGAATGGAGGGTCTGTGCTTTACCTCAGCTGTAAAACAATGGTGGGGCTCAAAGGGCAACTTGCAGGTACTTGCAAAGGTGGCTAAACTATGAGCATGTAGATTGTGGATTCTGGGAATTTTAGTAATTTGGAATTTAGAGAAAACGTTTAGCACCTCAGCAACAACAGACCTATAAGTCCTTAGTCTTTTGTCATTGGCGACAAAGTTTCCCTTCACTTGTTGGATAACTAAATCTGAATCACCCATGATTGAAACCCTGGCAGCTTGCAAGAACTTTACCAACTTGAGTCCTAGTAAAAGAGCTTCATATTCTGCCATGTTATTAGTACATCTGAAATTCAATCTATAGGCTCTGCCTTCTGCATGACTATTCTCCTTATTGTGTACCCAAACTCCAGCTCCTGCCCCTAATTTGTTGACTGAGCCATCAAATTCAAGGAACCATAGAATATCCTGTTGGAAAGGAGATTTGATGATCTGTTCATGGGCTGGAAATGTGAGTAGCAGTTGTGGTTTTTTCTCTAGCTTGTCTTCTAGGACAGTCTCATCATTTGATTGGATGTTCTTGACAACTAGGGCAGCAACAACATCTAGTGTTTGATTGACTGTTGTTTCATGGGTGGTAATACTTTCATTTGAATCTTTCTCTTGTATGAATATCTTGGTTTCAACCTCACCTTTTGAGGGAATTGCGGTGTCATTGAAGAGAATGTATGAGTCTATGTCTGAATGAATAGCATATATGGGAAATTTTTGAGGCTTTTCTTCACTGCTGACCAAGTATTTCATTAGTGTTTCTCTGTACAGTCTTTTTGGTTGCCCAAAAACAGAGATGGTGGCATATGGCATGTCTAATTGTAGGGAACCTTGGAGTTTAGCTCCCCATGATCTTGATAAGAGCATCCCATACTTAGGTGGGATATCAGCAACTACCACATCCATTAGGATTGTCTTGTTTGGGTATTGAACCAGGGACACACACAAATCTTTTATGAGACCTAGGCACTTGACTTGGCTGGAGTCAAAGGAAAACAGGTCCTTGTATGGTCTTGTTATGTCTAGATTCAATCTTTCCATGACTGCTTTTGGCATGAGATTGTGAGAGGCACCTGAGTCAAACATTGCATTATGTAATATTTTGTCATGGATATGTAAACTGACATAGAAAGGCAGTACCCCTGTGACTACTGTTTTTCCATCCACTTCTGGGCCAAACAGGAGTTCTGGGGTGTCATCCAGCACATTGACATCATCTTTGTTGCTAGTGAGTTGAAGGGACTTTTTGATCTGTAGTTTATAGATGTCATGCTTGGCTAGTTCCAAGAGAGGAATAGCTATCTTTATTTTGCCAATTTCTGTTTCTAGATCAAAAGGTTTTTCAGATTGGGTCTTGGGGTTATAGGTGACAGTCCTTTCCTTGTTCATTGAGTTTTCTTCTTGATTTTTATCTTGACTTTGGGACTTGTTTCTTTTACTCATCTCTTGAGGAGTAATAGTTGAATTGGGTTGAGAAGGTTGAGTAGCCACAGGCTGCTGTTTTGAGGACAGTGGTTCAGTGATCTCTTCAATAATCACTTCTTCTACATGTGAATTTGTTTTGTCATTAGGCTCTGTGACTATGACCCTCTCGGGCTGCTGATTTTCCTTTATCTTTTCAGGCTGGTTAACATTCACAGTTCTGCTCCTCAGCTTGTATTGTTTATGGACTTCATAAACAGCAGTGTCATAGCCTTGTTTAAAGTCAAAGGATTCACCTGATTTAGTTTGGAATAGTTTGATTTCATCTTCCTCATGATCTTCTTATGTTAAGAAAACTTGACTTTCACCATCTAGACCCATCAAGTTAATATCAGGATCTTCATTGGGCTCTATTGATGTAGAAGTTTCTACATAATTTTCTTGGAAAGGGGGTCTTATATCTTGATCAGCACTAGTTTTGCCAATACCTGGGTTTTGAGTTCTCCTAAAATTTGGATTCCTAGGAAGGTTGTTTTGTGGTGCTTCCCGTGATGATTTTCTTTCAACTGATTCCACTCTATCACCTAATCTTTTCATTCCATTTAGTATGGCATCAAGCTATTGATCAAAGGCAGAGGGTTCCTCTTTGAAAACAGACCTCTTTTCCAACCTTGCCCTATTTCTTTTGGCAATTAGGTTGGCTTCCACTGTGACAGCAACCCTTTGGGCTTCTTCAAGGGATTGACAGTCTCTTTCCTTCAACTGATAGGCCATGTCAGCGTCAAAACCATCAGGGAATTTGTACAAGGCTAAATCAGGAGGAGGCCTTAAATTTTGTGGAATTGAGTTATATACATTGTTAAATCTTGCACAATACTCCAAAACAGTCTCCTGGGGACATCTTTTGATAGTGTCATATTCCCCAAGTATGTGCAGAGGATCTTTCTTCTTCTCCCATCTACTAGTAAAGGCTTGATACAGTTCAGTAGGAGTTGTAATGGAGTTTGCATTCAGGGATCTATACCAAGTTCTTACATCCCCAGTTAGGCTTTGAACAAACATCCTCATTCTAACACTGTCATCATCTATTTCATAGGTCTCAAAATGGTCTTGCATCCTCTTGGCATGCTGGGCAGCTGTCAGAGGGCCATTGGAGTCAAAATATGAAATTTTGGTTTGGTAATCTTGGGGTAGAGCTGCAGCGTTAGCTGGTATCTGCAATGGTGCATATCTTTAGCCATATTTACAGGATTTAGAGGATTAACAGGGGCAGCTGGGATAATAGGAACAGTGGGTATCATAGGGGTAAAAAGTAGGGGTGAACCTAGAATGTTGGTCAAGGGGATATGTGCAGTGGATGAAGATGTGAGAGGAGGACTTTGAGATGCGGATGGTGAACTAGGGGAACTAGGGGTAGACCGGAAAAGGACCTTGCATGGGGTAGATATAAGGCTAGGATGATCTAAATCTGAGGTTAAATCAGCAGGCTGCTCCTGCTTTTGCTGCCTCCTAATGTTTCTTGGGATGGTATTTGGATTATCAACAATGATAGGTGGATTAGGGTCAGGAGTTTCCCTAGTATGCCGTGGATTTTTCTTAGGAGCCAGTTTCTAACTGTTTTTTAGGATTTTGTAGGAAATTTTTATATCTGAAAGGACTGGATGAAGATTTTGGAATGGCTATATATTCTCAGAGCTAAGATGAAGATTCCCTAAACAAGCTCCTCCCTAAAGCTGTTAATGTGATACAGAAACATATTAAAGGCCTCTTGACTTATTTCAGGCTTGATAGTAGCTATGGAAGATATATAGTAATTCAAAAACCTCAAGCACTCCCCAGTTGAGTCGCCATTTATGTTAACACCCAGGTTGTTCCCTATGACTCCCAAGGGAATACGGCCGGGGTAACCACTAACCAATATTTGGATCACAGCTTCTAGCCAAATTGTAATCAGAGAGGGCTCTCTCTTTATGATTTGTCTCTGTTATGATGGTGTTTTAGGCTAGCTATTATGCTCAGGTTTTGGTTTATGTTTTGGTTGAAGGATTTGTTTCAGGTCTTAAGATGTAGTGTTTAGAGAGTAAAATATCATTGGGCAATGGAGTCTGGAGTTGTGAAATGCTTAGAAATGAAGGATTGGTGGTGCTCAAACTGCAGGGCCAATTTTGTATTTCAGACAAACAAATTTAGCTTGAATGGTGATGTATGTCAACCAACAGAAAGCAATTAAGAATTTTCTATTAAGCTGGTGAGGTGAAAGTGAAACACGCTGCACAGGAGAAAACTTGAATTCCTGTGACAAAGGTCACTGTGAAAGATGTATTCTGAAAGTGCAGCAATTAAGAATTACACTTACCAAGATTGCATCTGAAGAAAACATTCATTAACAACACAGATTGAACTCAGGGTATTCATTGAATAAATCCTGCAAGTTATTCTTTTTCCTTGTTGCTAAGTGTTTAAAGTTAGATAACATATATGGATTTTAACAAAACAAAATACATAACAGAGAGAGTTACAGAGACTTATTGTATGGTGAAATACACAGGAATCCAACAGTTTTCAACAGACACCAGAACGCATTCAAAACTTCAGAAATCCGAGAAATTCCATCACTTTCTTTATTAACTTCTAAAAGGATTACAACATAAGAACTTCTTCCGGAGAAATCGACAACAACCCTTGCAAACTCATGCGAAGGGGACTTTATAGGAATGTTTATACAAAATATCTCAGGCATTGAGTCATCTGAGAGAGAAAATATCTTCATTACTTCGTACAGAAAGTAGAAAAGAAGTTATTACAGCTTTGAATGCAGCATAACTGCTCTTTAAGTCTGTCAGAGGATATTTTGACCTTTGGAGGTCATTGAGTCGGTTGAGCCGCTTTGCTTTAATGCTGAAAGAAGTGTCTTTTCATTTGCAGCGCTGTATTTTCTCGGCCCTGCCACCTGTGACTGTGCTTGCTGCTGTGGTGACCGAATGGCTCTGCTGAGTTGGCTCAGCCTTTCATCTTTCCTCTGTATGCTTATCTATCAAAATTCCGCCTGTGTATGATCACTTATAAATTAGACAAAAATTAACATTTACATGTTCTGGCTTGATAATATCATCTGTGTCAATTTGTTCCAGACTTCCTGTGTGGGCAATTGGTGCTTGAAAATTGCCTCTATGGTTTCATCTGCTTCTGTATATTTATAAAAATTTGGAGGCACATCAAACATATGATTGATCTCGTTCATGATAAAAAATAGGTAGTCCACCCTATTATATAAAGTTTGCCCTGATGCTGGCCCTGATCCTGCTGAAGTGCTAGGTTGTCCTGCAATTTGTCCTGCAGCATAGGCATTGACCCTTTTAGTATAATTTTCAAGGGTAAGGAGTCTTTCCACACTGCTTAGTATGCTGGGGAGGCCTCTGTTTTGCAATACCTGAAACCTGTCCATGAACTTGTTGATTTCAGTCTGCATATCTTGGGTTCTCCTTTCCAATGTTCCAACCAGGTTTCTTAGTGTCAGGACCCTTTTAACCATTGAGATTGTCTCAGTCCTGTGAGCAATTCCCATGGTGGCCAGTTGAGAGCTTGTCCTGTTATTCAGAATGTTTATCATTCTGTTGGCAGCATCAGGCATGTTGCCAAGGCTTGCTCTAGCTCTGTGTATTTCCCTATTTGCCTTTGTAATGAGAGCTGATTGTTCATCTATGGTCTCAATGTACTGCCATTGATTAGTAATGGACTAGCCAATATTGGCCCAAAGGACTGCCTTGAGCTCTGCTGTTACCTTATCTAATGTGAGCTCTTTCTCAAGCTCAGTTATCATCTTCTTTAGAGCTTTTATTTTTCGTTCCTTTTCAGCTACATTCTGTTTGCTCTTATCATATCTCTCATTTACTTTAGCCAAAGATTCTTTGGCTGAATTGAGCTCTAACATTTGAGCTTCCAGGACCTGAATTTCATTTTGGAGCTTCTGCATGTCCAGACTATGAGTCTGCTCTATTGTTGGTGCAGTTGTTGATGTAGTTGGTGCTGTAGGTTCTGTTGGCTGAGGAGGAGGAGAAGTAGTTGGAGCAGCTTCCTCAAGGTTGATTATTTCAGGAGGAGGCTGGGAGGTTTGACCTTCCCCTCTTTGTTTCAATGCTGCCTGTAGTGCTGCTTTTGCAGCCTCTGATTCTCCCAGTTTGTCTTGAGTTAGGATCAGCTCCTTGTACAGAGACATCAACAGGGTTGTGGCCTCTTGATCATGTCTTTGCTGGGCCACCTCATCTGTTTGAGGGTGGATTGTGGCTGGCAGTTTGATCTTTCTCCTCAAAGCTGCCATGTCTGCATCCCTCAATTTTAGTATTTCTTGTATGCCCTTGATGTTTTTGGGATCATGCCCCATCTCTATGATAATGTCCTCTAAGGACCTTATTCTATTGTCCTTTGCCTGGGATGATGCTCTCTCCAACTCTAGCTGAGAGGCTGTATTGTTAAGGCTATTTTGTAGCCTGTAGTTGTCCAATGTTTGGTCTGCCAGGGAGGCATAGACCATCTCACCCGTTTGCTTATGCAGCTCTATTTTGTCCATCGGGTGGATATTCTTGGCAAGGACTTCCAGGTTAGTCCTTAAGTAGTCAGAGGCAGTTTGGGGCTGCGCTACTGTTGGCATCAAATGACTCATGATCATTTTGCCTTCCTGCACATCATATGCAGACATGAGTCTTTGCTGATTGGTGGGAGCCATGTTTAACAGATGGTTGTACAACTGTCTCTTGATGGGCTCATTTCTCCTCTTAATGTCTATGAACTGTTGTTTGATGCTGGGTCCACCTTCCCTTTGCTGCCTCGAGGAACTCACTTCTCCTCCCATTGCTCTATCCTGTTCCTGTTGAAAGGAACTTGCTGATGCTTCCCTACTGGGTGGGACCATACCAAAGGACTGTCCTATTGGCATTTCTTCCTCTGAGAGGGGATTGATTCTTTGTCTTTTCTCCCCATGAGTTTCTGATGTTGTGAGGGGAGTCTCTCTGTCCCTTTTCCTGCTTGTGTCCTCCCTTTGTGGAGTTTGGAGTATTGATGCCTCTGCTGAAGTTTCTTGCCTTGGAGGCACAGTTTGTTCAGTGGATTTAGGGGCTTCCACTGTTTGCTTTTGCTGGACAGGCTGTTCCTGCCTTTGTTCTTGTTGTTGTTGTTGTTCCTCTTGCTGCTGCCCTTCTCCCCGCTGCTCCATTTCTTCTTGTTGCTGCACTAGGGTTTCCATTTGCTCTTCGGTCATAGGAGGTGGCTGTTCCACCTGCTTTTCTTTGCCTTTGTTGGCTGTCTGTGGAGGATTCATGGCAGTTGGCTGATGTGTTGATGAAGCTGAAGAAGCTGCTCCAAGTTGTCTTTTGTATGAAAGGGGGACCTGTCCATAAGTTTCTAAGTCAATTTCCTTTTGAATATTTCTGACCTCTCTTTCTAGCAGCTCTTCACTAGTGATTTCCTCTTCTAAGGTGCCCTCTTCCTAGGTTAACGCATTGGCATACTGCTCAATCTCAGGCTGCCTTATGTGAGAATAGGTACCCAATTTGTATCTTATCCTCCTGAGGGAAACAAAGTGATTGGGGTCATAGGGTATCCATTCAAAGCTAGTTTGCAGTTTGAGGGCCTCTAGGATACTATTTGCCTCTTTCCACCCCTCCTCTTTTCTGTAGTATAGGAAAGGGCCCAGCTAGCTCCTTACCTTCAACTGTGCCTTCTTGTTCTTACTTTGGAAGTGGAGGTAGTCGGCATTCCCAAATTGCCTGAAGTACTCAAGGGAAAAAAGCCTCATGGGAACATACCTTGGCAGCCTAAAAGGCTTCAACTCACAGCCATATACTCTGATGACTGTGTGGTTTTGGTAAAAGTACCAATTACCAATGCTGTAGGTTTTGTTCAGGTGGAGAATTCTCCTCATGTCATCAGTTAACCTTGGAGGAGGAACACCATCCAATACTGTCATGGCTGGATGAATGAATAAGTCTATGAACTCAGAGTATGTGTATGGTGATACAGAGGCACAATGAAAAACAGAGGTCCAAAACACAACTGACCTTGGATTCCCCTGGGCATTGACTTGCTTCAGGGGAATAGAGAAGCTGGCTGGCTGATAAAACAAGAATAGGTGGTATATGTATGAAGTATATCTGAACAGTCTCTCCCTTTTCAAATTCATCAGCTGGTCATGGATCCTATCTGCAATGTATGTGGCATAATCATAATGTACAGCTGGAGGCTTTCCAGGAGAGAAAATAGACAGCATTGCCATTATAATTTCATCCACCTCCTCCATTCCTATAAACCCTAGGACATAGCTGATCAAATCCACTAGCACTCTGCCCAATTGATTTAAGTACACATATCCAATAGGAGGGGTTCTGATGGCTTCAGAGCCTGGTTGTACAAACAGCTGGTTGATTTTGATGATCTGGTCATTTGACAACTTATTCCCCTTCTTTATCAAGTTCTGCATGTGGAGGGGGGTCAATGGCTTTGCAGTGTGGAAGTGCAGCATCTCATTTATGCTTTCTGGGGTGATATGAAACAGAATTGAGCCTGTGGGGCTAAGGACAGCTCTTTGGCATGGATCATAGCTTTCTTGGCATCTGTGGATCAATTCAGGCATAGGATTTACCTGGGGGAGGTTGTAGATGGGCAAGTTTGAGTCCCAAATTCCTAGGATGTCAGCTCCACTAAGGTGCTGGGCTTTCAACTCATTCAGCATCTGAATATTGTATTTGGAGCCTAATGGAAACCAGTCTAACATTTGATAATCCATATCTCCCAGAGGTTTCCATTCTAATTCCTGGTGAGGGGCATTGAGAGGCTTGATGTTCAGTGCAATTGGAGTCTCCATGGTCTATTCAGTTTCTGTCTTGCAGGTGAACTGGCCAAAGTAGGCAGAACAGTACAGAGGTGATTTCTTGCAATGAAATTGTGAATTTCAGGGACCAGAGGGTGAAATGGGCACACAGCAATTGAAATACTGTTTGAATTATGAATAAGGCCAAATGTCTGGTCTCCCTCTGTCCTTTGTAGCAGGTTTTTAATGTGTTAACCAGCTGTCTCACGATTGCGCGAGCAATTTACAGTTTTTTATAAGAACTCGGGAAATTAAGGCTCAGCTAGTGGTTTTCGAGCTTGTAATTGGAAATAGAGGCTTTACAGAGGGATTTTGCCAGTGAGATTGTGAGCTTTAGTGTTGTTTAGGCCTTCTGAGTAATTTTACAGTCAATTCAGGCATATGGAGGATAAACGACGAGAAATACCTGGCAAACAGCGAGCAGTGGTCGTGAATGTAGGTGGAATTGGTGCTCTGGAGGTCTTTAGGTCGATTCCAGCGGGGTGTTGCAGTTTTGAACGTAAAACACCATGCAGAAGAAGCAGTAGCAAATAAGCAGAAAGTATGAAAAATGCAATTTTTGGCCATAATATGGACTTTTTGGCAATTTGGCGCCTTTTCTCTGATGACGTCAGCATGACGTCATAGGGTGGGGTCAAGCTCGGATGACGTCAGCATGATGTCATCGGGTGAGGTGGCGAGCTACTATTGGTCCACGGGGTGATGCGGTGGCAGGCACGTTGGCACAGATGCGGACAAAAGTGTTGATGCGATGGCAGGGCGGCGATGACGTGGGCAGGACGTGGGACCAGCAAACCGGGCGGTAGGTGCCCGCGGTTACGGTTAAGCGCCAGCGGTTACGGTTTCTCGGGGCGGTTATGATACGGCCCTGATTTTGTCAGAGGCCGCTCCGAGAGCCTTGATCGGGTGACGCGTGGCCAAGCACTGACGTAACGCAACGTCATTTTCTCGGGCGCTAAATCTCTGTCATGGGGGCCGCTCCGATATTAATGAGGACCATCGGATCACTTGGGTCCGATCCGACAGTTGACGGGAGGGCGATATGATCGCTGGACATGGATGCGGGCGGGTATTTTTTTAATATTTGTTTTTGGAAGCAGCGCCCGATGGAAGCCTTCGGATATGGGTTTTTTGTAAGGTTTTCAATGTATTTCGAAGAAATCAAATGCATGCGCCAACTTTGGTTAAGCGGCAGAAGTGGGTTTTTTGGGTTTTTTCATGATTTCAAAGGGGTTATGGGTAAAAAGGGGTTTGTATAGGGTTTTTCTTTGCAAATGATGGTTTAATGAGTGGAATGACTTGAAGCAAGGGGGAGAGATGAGGTATAGGTTCATCAAAGTGACCAGATGTCATTTTGATTCCTTTTTTAGAGAACATATGGCTATAATGCCAAGGGGAGGGATATTTATACAAAATTTGGGGTTTATACACCATGGTGTTAATATTAGTAGGGGAAAGGTGATATAGGGGATTTATATAGTAAAGTTAAAGTTAATATGGATGAAAGAAGTGGATTAGGGGAGACAAAGGTAAGTTTATTTGAAGAATACTTAGCTTAGGGAGTAGATCAAAATGAAAATATTTTTACACAAGAAATGTGGCTTTTGAAGGAACAAGAACCACCATGAAACAATAATCTTCTTCCATGAATCTTGACTGATGAGGGAGTGTTAGTAATGAAATGAACAAGGGGAAGAGGGAGGTTAGACATGCTTCCTGCTGCAACTTGATGAAGAAGAACACCTTCTCAATTGATTGACTTTGCTTTGGTAAACAAAGTTAACACACCTGCAATGGTAAAGATAACCTTTCTGCAACCCCAACTACTTACCCAGCTACTTGCCTAGCATTTTTATTTCTTCTTGGAGGGTGCACTTGGACTTGCAGACCCTTACTTGCCTTTTCTTTTCTTTGGCTTTTCTTTTGTTTTTCTATCTACTTCTACCCTTATTTCTTCCAAGGTCCCAGATTAAGCTGTTGGGAGCCTTTTCTTCTCTACCTGAACTACTTGTCTGCCAAGATTAAACAGTTTGGACAGACTCCTTTCTCTATTCTACAACTGAAAATTTAAACCATGGAATGATCCAGATTAGACTGTTGGACCATCCATCACAATTTTAAGTCCATACCAAGCTATAAGCACAGATTGGATTCTCTTGGAAATATGTGATCTTTGAATCATCAAAGCAGAGCATATTTGGTCCTTTCATAGCCAATCATGAAATATGAAACCTATTGGTATAGGTAACTAACACTAGCCAAATTCTAGAGTCAACGATATATCTTTCTGCGCACTTTGGGACAAACAACAACAGAAAACGCGGCCTCCACCAACAAGGGAGAAAGAAGACCTCCTGGATCACTATCCACTATGCTCAATACACTTTGCATGGAATAAGAAAACTCAGGTTGCACTCCATTACTTCTTTCATTTGAAGTTTTCAACTACAATGTCCACAACTTCTTGGTTGATTCTGGCACAACAACCAATGTCATGACGCTCTCCGTTACTAAGAATATCAATACACGATGGAGTGAAAGATCCACTAGAATCATCCAACTGTATAGAACATCAGCACTAGCCATTTGTGAACTATGAGATGTGATCATCTGACCATCCCATGACAATCGAGTCCACCAATGCATCAACATAGTTGTTGTGGACATACTAGTAGCATATGGCCTGCTACTCAGCAGAGACTAGTCTAGCAAGCTAGATGGATATTTTGCTACAGACTGGTCTCACAAGTGGATTTTGTATAAGGGAAGATGCAACAAAATCTAGGTGTTATTGGAGAGGTATATGAAACAAAATGTCACTCCCATTAATGGTGAGAACGAACCATTGGCCTTCGAAAAACTCATGTTTCGCAGCTGCTTCCTAGAAAAGACATTGGAGTGTTATCTTGCACGGCCAACACCAACCTCATCAGACAAGTAGTTGGGACTCCTTCCTCACCCAACTGATGATAATGAAACTTGTACATTTGGTTTTTCTGATAATAGCAGTAGTAGCAACAACGATAGTAGCAAGAGTACCATCATGCCAAACAGTCCATATATAGACAAGTTGTGGGCCATGAGTCTTGACAAATCAGGAACACATAATGGCTCAAGGACCTAGTGTATCTTAGCCATCCAAAACAATGAACCATGTGTGATTTCAAGTTTTTCGAAGTCCAAAGTCACAAACTATGATGCTTAAGCACTCGTGCTGAACACACGAAGGACCAACACCATGAACAAATAGGGAAACTTGGGAATCCACTATGATCCGAAGATGGAAAATTTCGGTACAAGTTACACACTGTAGCAACAACCAACTATTGACCACTTGGTCGAAGAGTACTAAGATGGGTCTGCATGAGTCGATGATGGCCTAAGTACCCATTGCACCCGAGCAATCCAACATGAGATTCCAGGTAAAGGAGGATACAAGCCATTACAGCAAAGAACAGGTAACACATACATGTTTTTTGTCCTCATTTTGCCGAAAATATTGAATAACAATTTAAGTGTTTGGATTAATTGCAAAGTTCATCATTATACTTAGTTTTCTAATTCAAATCATGCACATAAGAAATCTGGGAAGATCCGCTTAAGCATTGACTTCAAAAACTTGAACCCTTCCCGGAATAAGAACAACTACCTCGTGCCATCATCTGAGCCCATGTTGCACACTATACTTGAAACAGTGGTATTTTCCTCACTTGAACGCATTTTGGAAATCCACCAATTTCTGGTAGTGGAGCCTGGTTGACCGACATTGGTCCACGAGAAACTTGGCTCACACATGTATCATTTGTAATCACTTGACAGGAGGATTGATAATATTATTGTCAAAGCCCAAGTCCTCAAACACTATTTTCAGTGCGAAGGGCCGTACCCATGCCATGTACATAGTTTGCTTACTGATTGTTGTTTCATTTGGTTTGCCTTATTATCTTTATTATCTTTGTTTTTGCCTTGTTTGATTCTGCTTAATAGTTTTTGTTCACGTCCATTTTGTTTGTTTGATATACTACTATTTTTGTTTCTGGAAATAAGTGATGTCAACTACTACGTTCTAGATTTTGAATAGAGTATGTGGCTGAAATTTGAAGAGACTTGTGACATTGCAACACTTGGCCCGTATTGTGTCCATTTTCTCTATTCTTGGTTACAACCTTCGGCAGATTAAGTCCTGGTGGAAAATACAAACCATTTGTAAGGGAAGATTTGGCCTAACTGTGAACCTGTGTCCACACTGGGAAGCCCCATGCATGTACTCAGCTTTCTGCTATGTGTGTTTAATCTAATCCAACCAATAGAAATGAAGAATGGGAAAAATCTAAATGAGCAAACCCTATGTCAGAGGTATTACATGCTTCTCTCAAGGAACAACCTCTTTTACACTCAATAATTTGGGATCACTCTTCCTCCTCAAAAATAAATAAGTGTGTATGAATAGTTCTCTTAAAAAAAAAAAATACAAGGGCAAAAGAAGAGAAAGGCTTCCTACAGAGAGAGGTGAAGCATGCAACTCCACTCGGGTACTGATCAGGCTCGTTGGAAATGGATCAATGCATGTGTTATTACATGACTCCATCGGGGTTATGTCTAGGCCTACTGGCAGTGGAGAAACATGAGAGATGAAAATATTCAACTCATGAACTAAACTACCCTTCCCAGATTCGAAACACTGAGATATAAGTTGAAATTTTGATTGTCTTTGACTAAGTTGGCAAGGAGTGAACCATGTGTTTTGATGGGGTAAGTGGGGACATTGAAGTAACCTGCATAGTGATTCAATACTCCCTAAAATACCAAGGCCCTATTCTAGTAATGAACCGAAACAAACAAGATGGAGTTCTACTAGTGTGTTGCCAAGTGTTGTAGCAACTACAACCACCCTCCAAAATTTTGGCTTCCACCAATTTTGGAGCCTCCGTTGAAGAGTTTCACTTGATGATTGCAAAAACTTGGGTTCACTCCATGATATTGTGTGAGTCTTTACATTCACCTTGCTTGTTCATTTCATCCAAGTCTTTTCATGCTGATGTCCAATTCATGCTTGCGACTGTGTTCTGGTTATGCTCAAAGTCTTTGCTTCGTATGTATCTATTATGTTCACCATGGAAGCAACTATCATGCTCACATACGGAGTCACATTCACTGTCACGCAAGCATCGTCTTGATCATGAATGATCAATCACGAGTGTCGCGCTTGTCGCTTGCACTGTTAGTCAATCATGTTGAACATGTGTATCTGGATGGTTTGGTCATTTCGACATCAAGTCATGAGAGCGTGTGTTTGTATTATCACCTATGCATCTTTCGAATATTCACACACTTAGTCATTTTTGCTAAATTTATATTGACCAGAATCCTCACTCATAGTCGAACCATCACCCTGCTTTCAACTCGACCAACTGTCAACCAAAAAACTACAGAAGTACCAAGTTGGTCCTTTCAATCTGCGCTACTGACAAGCAACTCAATCAACTCTCATGCTTGCCACACAGATAGTCAGGCCTGGTAGTAACCCCAGGACTAACACCCCTCAAAATTTTCGCAGAGGCCATTAACCTAACCCATTCAACTAACTGAGGAAATTGCGCAGACGGGATGGACAAACACGAAGTGTCCATCCCTGTCTCCTTCAGAAAATTGTGCAGTTTTCCCAGTCAGTCATCCAAATAGTTGACTGACTTTTCATCTTCAAAATTGTGCAGTGCTCATGAGTAGGCCTTCCACTACCCATCAGTAAGCTCAGCTCAAAAATTGTGCAGAGATGATCAACAGGTCAGCCTCTTGGCCTTAGTGCAATTTTTCCAGCTAGCAGCTCCTAACAACAGAATGCCTGTTCCCTTAAGGAATTGTGCAGTTTGTGCTGCCAGTGACTGAGCATCTGACTTCCTGTTCTGTCTAGGAATTGGACAGTTCTGGCTGCCAGTCTCCAGGGTAGTTCCAGTGTAATTTCTGCCAGTGTAATTTCTGCCAACTGACCCTTCGTGCAACCCGACCCATTCCTCTTGAAAATTGTGAAAATCTAGTTGTCTAGCCCCTACTGGTTGTTCGTTCTGGAAAATGCGCAAAGCATTCATGTCATTGCCTCCTACATCCTGGACTATCCCTCCCAAAATTTGCGCAATTTTTCCTCCCAAATGAGCTAGACGTTGCAGACAGTCACTATCGACTGAGATTGTCTATCTCAATCTCTTAGTGACTCCATCATCCTGCATCACAACCCTACTGTCTCTGCCACTCACCTGCATTCGAATGATCATGTGTCATGGTAGACTAGGGGTTTTGGATTTGACGTCATCTCGTCATGAGTGACTATAGGTACAGACACACCAACAAACATGTCAAGACGATGAATGGGATGAACGAAGGGAGCACATGCAGATGGATAACTTCACCAGTGGATGAACGAATGAAACATGCGAAGCGGACAACATGCTAAAGAAGTGATCCTGTCAAGCCTTCCTGCACAAAAGGAAGAAACAACATGCTAAAGCTTCATCAAGCAAGCCAAGGACCATCGAAGACTCTGCGCACTTCGCCATGAGGAGGTGAAGCTATGATACACCATGAAGACATCCATCACTCAGGCTCAACATGCACTCCAGCAGTAGTACGAATTTACCAGCATTATCATGTCAAGTCATGTCGAGTCAATTCATGAGTCATGTTGCCCACATCTCCACTATGGGCTTCTTGTCAATCAATGCGATGTAATGTTGAATTCCAAGAGACTCACTTGTTGAACATAGAGTCATGTAAGTCAGAAGTCATGGAAGTTGAACGGTCATGAGGGTAGTCGAACAGCCGCAAGGGTCAATTTCACCCTTGGCTATAAATAACCCCCTCATTTGTACATGAATGGAATTTTCACCTCAGCTCCTCCCACATAGCCAAGAGAGTTTGTAATATTTTCTTTGAGGAATACGTATTAGCTCCAACACCCCACTCATAGGGTTACTGATGTATGGTGTAACGATGTGTCTTGGAACATTCGTTTAATTCAGAAACATGTTAACAGGCCAGAAAGTTTTCACACATGTATTGTATCTGTTGTAAGACTAATCTTTAACACTTGTAATGCATGTTGCTTTAACATATGTTCTACATATGAACTGATTCATTTCTTGTAATGCATAATCTATTAATGAAAATGTGTTTTATATGCTTCTAATGATGTCTCGTCTGTCTCGACTGCTCTGTCAGACATCAGACAGACATTTCACATGAACCTTGCTGTAACAACTGTTCCACTCGTTTGGACTGATCCGTGAGTGTTGTATGTGTTATCTTACCTTGTATGTTGTGACAGTCGTATCCCAGTAGACTGCTCTACCAGACGTTGTGTATTTCCTTTTGTGTTGTGTGTTCCGAGCCGAGTTGGGACTGATCCCATTCAAGCTGTGATCCAAGTGGATATTGGTGGCCACCCACCAATTCTACTTGGACTGCCACCATTGCTTCTTTCATTTTTTTAGTTTCCTTAATTGTAGCACAATTTACTATTTCTAGCAGTTTTTTGGGTCCTAAACTTCTGGAGCCATTTTGAGGCCCTAAACGACATTTTTTTGGAAATCTACCGCCAGTGTTTTTTACTAAAATAGTCTTTTTTGTCGTAGTCCTTGGAGAGATATTTTGAACAAGTTATCATGCGCATCAAATGGAGATAATATGACCAAGTCATGACCCCGGGAAGTTGGTTGTCCAACTCATCCCAACGGGTCCCATAAACTTTTACTGTTACATCTCCTCGAGTTAGGGTTTTGGTTGTTTAGGGCTTTCTATTATTGTTCAATAATTAAAGGGTCCTTGAGCCTCATTATAAGGGATTTCAGACTCATGTAGCTTCCACATCTCTTCTCAGAGATAAGCTACCATCGCCTTAGCTAGTTTATTTCCATTTCTTTTGGTGATCATATTTCAGTATTTTACATTAATGAAATGAAGTATTATTTCTACTACATCTCTGTGTTTATGGCTACCTCTATAGTTTGTTGCATTCCTGTTTAAATCCAGATCAATGGTATCAGAGCGGTATGCTTTGTTTCTCTATTTTGCTTTGAATGTCCCCAACGCGGTTGGGATATAAGGAGTTAGGGCTTGAACTGGTCAAGCCTTTGCAAGACTATCCTCACAAATCCCGCTGACCTCCCATGGCGGATGAGAAGAAAGACGAGGAGGTAGGAGATCCTACCAAAATATTGCTCGAAGAAGCCCTCGAGCAACAGAGGAATGTGATGATGGACGTCTTTGCCCAGATCCTTTAGTGGCTACCCAAGGGCGACGCATTGACTTCCAACAGCTACTCTAGAAATGCCACACTGTTTAAGGTAAAAGTTAATTTTGAAATCCCCATATTTGAGGGTCAGATAGATGTAGATGTCATCGATAAATGGTTAAATCTACTAAAGGGTTATTTTTCTGTTCATGGTTTTTCTAGTGGGGAAAACATTATTTTCTCTCTTCTCAAAGAAGCCTCCCATGTCAAGGACTGGTGGGTGACCTAATGCGAGTAGAAGGATGAAAGTACGGGCTAACTATTTTCAGCTGCAACCACTTGGAATTCATTTTTGGATGCCATCAAGGAGCAGTACTACCCTATCGGAAGCTATGAGGATCAATACATAAACTGGATCACGCTGTGACAGGGAAGGGACCAACATGTGCCAGAGTTTACCAATATTTTCCATACTCTTTGCACAATGTTGGGTATCAAGGATTCAAGGTAGCATTTGGTACTCAAATACCATGGCTTCCTGCACAAGTACATCCAGGAAAAAATAGAATTCCTGAACATCTCCTCACTCGGCATGGCATACCGATATGTTGTCAAGGTTGAGCAAAAGTTTAAATAGAAGAAGCGAGACTTTGGATCTGCAAATCCGAAGCAAGGGAAAGGTGGCCCAAAACCTTAGAAGAAAGGACAAAGCCAAAGTGGGGCAGCCCAAGACAACCCGCCAAATGTACAAGCAAAGAACAGCATTGCGAAGCCGAAAAATGACATGGGAAAGTGGTGTGAGTTCCATAAGAGCTCCACTCACAACACAAGTGAGTGTCGAGCCAAGGAGTCACTAGTGGCCGAGCTAAAGGTTTAAGAATCAGATGCATGTTCTGACTCTGAGTCAAAACCTGAAAAAGGGAATGACAAAGGGAAACAGATTATCGATGTAGAACCCAATGCCACCATTGCCACCATGAAGATCTAGAAGGAGGAACCCAAAGATCTAGAGGAGGAGGAGCGTATCTTCCACTCCTAGATGTGGGTAAAGGGCTCCCCGCTATAGTTCATTTTTGACAGCAGGACCCAAAATAGCCTCATTTCGGCAGAGGTCGTGAAGTGACTGGGCTTAGTGACCACAACACATCCACAATCGTACACCATTGGGTGGCTTCACCAAGGACGGGATCTTCGTGTGAGCCAACAGTGTCACCTTCCATACAACATCAAGCCCTTTATGGATGAGGTATTGTGTGACATTTCTCCCCTTGAAGTTTGTGATGTATGATTAGGACAACCATACTTGTGGAAGTGACATGCTATGTATGAATCAAGGCCTCGTGTTGTTATTGTTACTTTGGGAAATAAGTTTTACAGGATATCGAAGGTAGCACCACCTATCGCCATCTCTTTGGTTACTGCAAAATAATGTAGTAAGCTCATTTCCAAAACTGGGAAATTTGTTTTCCGGATGATACGCCCTCAAGGAAAGAAGAAGATAGTGGCCATGACCTCTAGACAGGGCCCCTCTGCACGACAACTACAGATGGACAAGGTCATGGAGGAGTACGAGGACATCTTCACCTCCCACCCAGGGGTTCCTCTTGACTATTAGGTCAAGCACTCCATCGATCTAACCCTAGGTGCATCACTCACCAATGGACCAATCTATCGGTGCTCTATTCTAGAGAACAATGAAATCAAGAGGCAGATTCAGGAGCTGCTATAGAAAGGTCACATTCATCTGATTTCATCACCCTATGGGAGCCCAATCATGTTGGTACAGAAGAAGGGCATACTTGGAGACTCTGTATTGACTATCAGGCTCTCACAAGATCACTATCCGTAATAAGTACCCAATCCCATGGATTGATGACCTCCTGGACAAACTAAAGGGGGGGAAATATTTTAGCAAGATCGATTTGAAGTCAAGGTATCACCAAGTATCAATCGAACCCTCCGATGTGTGGAAGAATGCCTTCAAAGCCAAGGAAGGCCTTTTCGAATGGTGGGTTATGCCTCTTGGATTGACGAATGCTCCTACAACCTTCATGAGGCTAATGGATGACATCTTGCAGCCATCCAATAGCTCATTTGTAGTGGTATACTTGGGTGACATCATGATATTCAGCCAAAATTAGGAAGAACACCTCCACCACATCTGACAAGTTCTCCAAACACTGCAACAACACAGGTTATGTGCCAATTTGGAGAAATTCACTTTTTGCATGACCCGGGTTCAGTATTTGGGATACATTATTGATGAATAGGGGGTTCATGTGGATCCAGCCAAGATCCAAGTCATTCGAGATTGACCATCTCCAACCACTCTGACAGAGTTTTCACAACTTTCTAGGTCTTGAAAACTTCTACCGTAGGTTCGTGTTGGGATTTTCTCCTATCACTCGGCCCTTGAGTCAAGTCACCAAGGGAGGAGCGAAAGAAGAATCCTTTTGGTCTGAATATTAACAAAAGACATTCACAGAGTTGAAAGATCACCTCTGCTCGGCACCAATGCTCTCATTACCAGACTTGCAACAACCATTTGAGGTAAAGACAGATGCCTCCGACTATGCTATTGAGGCAGTCCTTACTCAAAACGGGCATGCACTGGCATATCACAGTGAGAAACTTTCATAAAAAGTCCAAAATTATCCCACTTATGACAAAGATTCCATTATGCAGGCCTACCGACAAAGGAAGCATTACATTTTGGGGAAGGAAACGATCACCCACACAGACCACTAACCCTTGCAGTTCATACAGACCCAAAGGAAATTGCAAAATGATCGCCATTAGAAGTGGTCCACATACATGCAACAATTCCATTTAAATATCATGTATAAGAAGGGCAACACCAATAATGATGCAGATTTCTTCAGTCGACCACTGATCATGGCATTAACCACCATTCTCAACTCTTATGGGCAGGATACTTATGATTGGCCACTTCTCTATAAAAGAGACCCATAATTTCGCCACACATACCAAACACTCTTGGAGGGTCAGCATGTTCCAGATTTTCACCTCCAAGATGCCCTATTATTCCACCTGGGTCACCTTTGTGTTCCTTCAAGCAAGCGTGCCAAGATGATTTGGGAAGCACCTACAGTCAGGCTGCTAGGCATTTCAGGGTCAAGAAAATGGTGGCAGCACTGCAGAAGTATATCTATTGGCCGAATCTTCGATAGGATGTCGAGAATTTCATTAGATCATGCACTTCCTGCGCCATTGCCAAACTGACCATCAAGAAGCAGGGCCTCTATACCTCGGTGCCTAGCCATATTCGACCTTGGGAAACCATCTCCATGGATTACATGTCAGGCCTTCCTGTTCTCGAAGATGGCCATTATGGTGGCCTATAAGAATAATATCACAGCAGAATCCACTACTAAACTCTTCTTTGAACGAGTGTGGGTAAACTCTTCGATCCCACAGTCTATCATCTCAAATCGGGACAGCAGGTTCCTCAGTACATTTTGGTCCAGTCTCTGGCCGATGCTAGACACCAAACTCACTAAGTACATAACCTTCCATCCTCAAACTAATGGCTAGACATAGGTTGTCAATAGGATGATCATACACATTTGGTGCATGTACAACTCAAAGCATCCACGCACATGGGACAAGAGCCTCCCCTATGTTTAGCAAAACGACAACCGAGCTCTCCACAGCTTGACTGGCCACAACCCTTTTGAGGTGGGCTTGGGATTCGAGCCACTATGTCTCATTGATGTGGCCATGTGATTTGCAGCTACTCACATAGATTCGGCTCATGTCTAGTCCAAAACAGATAAGGAAAATAGCTTCATTGATCACATCCAACATATTTAGTAGTAGGTCCATGACATTCTAGAGAAATCAAATGCCAAGTACAAGCAGCGATATGATCAACATCGGGTGCCACACAAGTTTCATGTGGGCAACAAAGTCTAGTTGCATTTGCAAAAGGAATGCCTTACCAGAGCCTATCATAAACTCAGACCACTCTGATATGGTCCTTACAACATTACCAAGGCTATGGGAGAAAATGCATTTGACCTCAGCATTCCCCCATTCCTTGGCCTACACCCAGTGTTCAATGTGGACCACCTTCGGCGATACTTTCCACCATTACTAGACACATTCGACATTGAAAAACAGCTCACACCCACCGAGTTAAATCTAGATTGTGTGGAACAAGATACAACTGATTGGATCATGGACACATAGATCAAGCACACTCACTAGTAGAATATCCAACTATATCGAGTTGTCAAAGTAGGCCAACTCCTTTAATAGGGTAAGTGGCTCATCGGGGACCAAGTTCAGCAGAAGTTTCCTCATCTCATGGCGGAACTCAACGCAATGGGGACCATTGCTTCCTAAGGGGGGAAAAATGATCCAGGTGTATATTGGTGGCCACCTGCCAATTCCACTTGGACCCCTACCATTGCTTTTTTCAGTTTCCTTAATTGTAGCACAGTTTACTATTTTTAGCAGTTTTTTGGGTCCTAAACTTTTGGAGCCATTTTGAGGCCCTAAACGACGTTTTTTTTGGAAATCTAGCACCATAGATTTTTCGTCTAAAATCATATTTTTCGTCATAGTCCTCGGAGAGATCTTTCCAATGGATTATCACGTGCACCAAATAGAGATAATATGACCAAGTCGCGATCCCGGGAAGTTGGTTGTCCAACTCACCCCACTGGGGCCCATAAACTCTTGGTGTTACATCCCCTCCGATTAGGGTTTTGTCTATTTAGGGTTTTCTCTTATTGTTCAATAATAAAAAGGCCCTTGAGCCTCATTGTAAGGGAGTTTAGAGGCATGTAGCTGCCACATATTTTCTTAGAGATAAGCTACCATCACCCTAGCTGGTTTATTTCCATTTCTCTTTATAAGCATATTTAAGTATTTTACATTAATGAAATGAAGTATTATTTCCACTCCATCTCTATGTTTATGGTTATCTCTATAATTTGTTGTGTTCTTGTTTAAATCCAAATCAACCTGGAACTCACCTTCACCTTCTTGCCCTCATAGTGAAAGAACCATTGACAGAAGTACACTTGCACTCAAAAGGCACGCGAACCTCACTTATCGAAGAGAAAGCGAACAACTCTCTTGTGCTGACAAGCAAGAGTTGAGGAAAATTCTTAAGACAATGGCAACTAGACGATCATACCAGATGGGACTCCCATACCAAACGGTGTGAGGTCTAGTTGGAAATTCGTACCAGGGTGATCCCTTGAATGTTGCAGGTCCAACACCATCAAATAGAGTAGACTTCCAACCAGTTGGTGATACAATGTAGGATCCACCTATGGTGAAGTGAAAATGGTCATAAGGGTAACACCAGCTAAAAAAGAGTAGTAACAAGGTTACAATTAGCTATGCAAAAGTGATGAAGTAAATCAAGGGAATATTTTTGCTCGAAAATGGTGATCCCTTCTGAAGACTAGTGAACCTACAAGTCATGAAATTAATGTAGTAGACCAATATTCTTGGTAGAAAACTATCCCATCAACAATTCCTTAACATTTTGAATCATAGATGAGTAAATCCCTGTGAGGATCAAATCATCCATATATAGAAATAGAATTAATAAATCAAATCCCCGTCTCTAAGTGTAAATCATAGGATTAGAATAACAATGATAAAACCCATAATCAAGAAGAAAACAATCCATATTCTCCCACCAAGTTCTACAATATTGTTTGAGACCATACAAGGAATCCTAAAGCCTACAAATAGTAAAGGACTCTGAACAAAAACAAGGGGTTTCTCCATGTAAATATGCTCATGTAGACCTCCAAGCACAAATTAACTCTTTACATCCATCTAGTAAAGTGACTAACCTTAGGAGTTAGATATATTAAGAAAAAGATGTATAGACTCCATTATAGAAACATGGGAAAAAGTATCAGAATAATCAATCCCTTCAAATTGTGAAAACCCTTGGCCACGAAAAGTGCCTTAAGTTTTTAAGCAAAACCATCTACAACATATTTAGTTCCATAGACCCACTTACAATGGACCAAGTTGTGTCCCTTTGGAAGAGGATCAAGATCCCAAGTATTATTCTTCATCAAAGGAAAATAATCATCTATCATGGAAGTTGCCCAGTGAGGTATTCCAATAGCATGAGAAAAGGGTTGTAGATCTTCTTAAATGGCATTACCCAAAAGGGAGTTTCCTTTTGACTGCATTTTATTTGAGGCTAGATAATTGAAATTAGTTGCGTCCTAGCCATATTTATCAGGTTACATTATCTTTCAAAGGCTTCTCCTTAAGGATTCATCTAGAAAATCCTACTCATGATTTGACTTCTCAAGTTCTAATGATCACGCTGGTAGATTTTCTTCTATATGAGGAGATTCAACAAAAATTTAGTTTTATATTAGATCTACAAAAGAAACACAATTATTATAACCATTTTCCATAGTTAAAGATGAGAAAGGAGTGGAAGAAGATCCTGGATTGTTGTTATCATTATATGAACATATCTCTGGAACAAAAATTCCTTATAGGAAGGATCAAGAGTTGATAACCCTTCATTTCCTCGGAGTAACCAACAAATATTAGTTCTTGACTCTTATTATCCATGGATTTTCACTTTTCATCTCAAATTAATGACCAAGAAGAACTGCCAAATTCCCTAGAAGAAAAGGAATGAGGTTTCTCATGTGTCCAATATTCCACTGGAGTCATATGTTGAACTAACTTATGAGTCATCCTATTTTGAATATAATTGACGTAAATAACAATTGTAGTCTAGAAGGTAGGTGTTAAGTTCCTAGATTGAATCCTTTAATTTTCCCTTAACGAAAGGGATCTTGGAATTGTTTTCCAAATGTGCAACCTCCACACACCCCATCAATACAAGAAACCTTTTGAAGGCATGAAATGAAATTTTGAGTGAACATATGCCACAAATATCTATAATTTATATGGCCAAATCTTTCATTCGAAAACATACTTAATGAATCAACATTAGCTACAAAACAAGAAGTTGAGGAAGGCTAAAATATGCCAAACCAATATAATTTAGAGGCATAATCAACCTTTCTAATAGAAAAAAAAACTATTGGACATGTAATTCTCTAATAATTACCTAATTTGGAGAAAACTCCATTATATTCCCATCACTCTAATGATAGATATAATAAATGGATAATAAATTTGCGGAGATATCAAGGACTCGGAATACACTATTAATTCATCCATTGGAGAAATGCACAATTCTCTAACCCAAAAACTAATGTCGATTAGAGTTGTTTCTTGCAACTCATGAAATTCTTTATGAAATGTAGAGGGAAGCAATTCTTGATAAGGATTCATATGATGTGATTCCTTAAATCAAGTATCCAGTGATATGTAGATCTATCTAGGGTTTGGGCTAGTGAATAATGCCCTTTTTCCATTTGATATATTTTGTTTATTCATGCCATCATCTAAAACTTGCAACATTTCCTAAGATTTTTCTTCAATATGGCTAGATTTGCCACAAAAGGTACATGTTTCGTATATTTTTGTCTTCTTCTTTGTCTTGGAGGAGGATCCATCATTCTTGGAAGTTGGAGGTTGAGTATTATTATTTTTCTAAGGCTTGAAGGTAGACTCACGGGCTTGGGAAGAATTTTACTTTTTTTGAGACCAAACTTTATGGTAAAATTTGGAGTTATGAGCCACCAAAGCCTAATTTGACACATCCCCTGATGATGGACTCACTTGGTAGTCCGAAACGTTCGGTTCACAAAACTCGATAACAAGTCATTCCTCCTCTACTAAAATCTATACTCACCTGTACGGATTCATTATTTAACAACATCAAATCCTACCACGGAAAGGATATGATGGACAATGCATCAAAATTTGAGAAATTAAGATTATCCAAAGCTAAACTCAAATATCCTACATTTATAACCTAAATATAGCTCCTGGATACATCATTAAGATCTGAAAATATTTATTAATTTATCCCCTGATGATGGACTCACTTGGTAGTCTGAAATGTCTGGTTCACAAAACTCTATAACATGTCATTCCTCCTCTACTAAAAACTATCCTCACCTGTATGGATTCATTATTTAACAACATCAAATCCTACCATGGAAGGGATATGATGGACAACACATCAGAATTTGAAAAATTAAGATTATCCAGAGCTAAACTCAGATATCCTAAATATATAACTTAAATCTAGCTCCTGGATACATCATTAAGATTTGAAAATATCTATTGACACATCCCCTGATGATGGACTCACTTGGTAGTCTGAAACGTTGGGTTCACAAAACTCTATAACAGGTCGTTCCTCCTCTACTAAAAACATATAGGTAGTTGATATTAGATTATTATTTGGTGAGATGATCACAAAATGTATCAAATTTTGGAATTTTGAATGATTTACCAAGGGCATCCCTTGTTGCATAGAAGGAAAATGAGAAAACCTATGAAGGACCCTTTAGTTTTGACATGATCAAAAAATACATTTTTTTTTCTATTTTATCCTTGCATATTCTTTTAATTAGTACATCAATCATGTAAATTGAGAAAGATACTTCTCAATAGAGGCATGCCCATCAACAACCAGGGTTGATAATCTAGTTTCTAATTCTAAAATGTCAAATTCATTGATATTTCTAAATATAGAGAGAAAATTATCGTACTTTTGTTTTGGAGTGGTGCATTCTTTAGGATTATATTGTTAGGGTCCAAACCTAACTCTCTTATTTATGTAATAAGCCTCATCAGAGTCATAGTTATTTAGTTGAGTCAATAAAGCTCGTAAGAGGTTATCCACATTAATAATAATTGTACATGGTTGACCCGCATTATAGAAAAGAGACCACAATTAGTTATAAAGGGGCCATAGTTAATAAATAAAGTGGTTAACCCATGTTATGCATGAACCACTAGTAGTTAGGGTTTTGGATGTCATAAAGCTATAAATAGTCTTACATAGCAAGGGAAGAACTATGGAGTGTTATTGTAATTGAGATTTTCTTTGTTGGAAGTTCCCCGCTTGAAGAGGCAAGTGAACATTGTATTCCACTTCTGAATAATAGAATAACTTTGTAGCTTGTCTCATTTCATGTGATATTTCTGTGTTTTGGCGCATATTGTTTGTATTTATAGTATTTTGGTTTTTTCGCAGGTCAAGTTCATAACGAGTGGTATCAGAGTACTTTCCAGGGCTAATTGTAACTCCGATTTTCATAGTTTTTTTTTTTAGGCTAGAGACATGTTCCAACATCTTTAAACCACAAGATCTATCGTTGAACAAATAAACCTCCATATTTTGGGAGGCCCAAGGTGATCCCATAAGAGTATGACTATAAGGTTCTCCCATAATTATCAATTTAGTATTCATTTCTAATAAGAATTTATATCATTACATTTATTTTATAAATATGCTTGCAGGAAGGACTCTTTTCACAGTTTGTGTTTCATCTTATTTCCTTCTTTTAGACTATATTATGTTTTTCGATGCATCCCCTCATTTTTTATTTTTATAATTTGAATTAACATTGTTGATTTTCCATGTATTTTTTACATGCCAAGATTAAATGGTTCAAAATATAAATATATTATGGTAAGCATCGAGTTCTTAAAAGTTGCACTAGAGCTGAATCTTGTGTAATAATCCTGGACAATATTTCACTACTTACATGAAATATATGGTAAACAAGCAATAACCTTTTATGACTTATACACACAACACAAAGGTCAAGGAAAATTGATTTTCCTAAAGGGTAAAAAAGAAGCATATCATAATTCTAGAGGCTCACAAATAATGTACAAAAATAAATTGTTACTGCTCAAATTTGTTCTGTCAAAAAGGCATGAGAAGGTTGAATTTCTTGCAAGCCGGCAAATGTTCATCTCATAATTATGTAAGGATACAAGTGATGTATAATAAAAGTGCTCATGACCATTATAATTAAATTCAAAAGGCCTGTTACAACATATATTTTCCTATCAAACTTTAGGGTTTTTAAAATGTATCAAATCACCATAATACCTCAAACTTTTAACCTCACCATTCTTATAACAATAAATTTAAAACATACACATATTAGGGTATGAGTTATGATCGAACTAAATTGAGTCCTGATACAAAACCATGATATATAGGTAAATAGGATCGTTACATCCATAACACATTGTTTTCCAACTCCTAAAGCCTTTTTCAAATGTCTTCCCATTTTTCAGCGTCTGAAATAGAAATTAAGTGAACAGATTGTTCTCTCTTCAAATTTTCTTTAGCTTCAACTATGACAACTTTCCTTTGTTCATACTTAGACACCCATTCTTTGCGATCAAGTAGAAGAACCCCCATGTTATATCAGTAGTCATAAATCTACGAAATTAAAAAACAATGAATAAGAGTCATAATAAACAAATTGAACCTAGTTGGAGATGCAAGAAACATTAATTTCAGCAGCATAACTTCCAAAATAAATAAAACCATTTGAAGAATTTTGTAAGATTTTTAGAGACCTCTAATTTCAGCCGGTTACAACATGTAACCCACACCAACAAACAAATTTGAGAATGTTGTGTCCAAAAATTCCCCTAGCTATATCCCCTTAGAATATCCATTTTACCTCCAACAAAAAATCAGTTAAAAATACAAATTGTGAAGAAACCCACGTCTTTGATTTCAAGTAAATTTTGAAGGCGTCCATAGGGATATACCAGCTTATTTTGGGGATGAGTGTTTACTCCAAAATCACAATAATTGTCAGAAGTTGTCCACATTCTAGGGGAATAAGTGGTTGAAAATAAACTAGTTCAAGCATGTGGTGAACTAAAATATGCACCAATTACAAAATAATTAAAACCATCTATACATCTATATTATATTAGCATAGAAAAATATAACAATAAAAAAATTTAAAAAATTATTTGCATTATAGTGTCATAGGTCCTTCAATCAGTATTATCACACGATTACTTAATGATGTCTAACCCAAGAACATGGAAAAGGTAAAAATGGTAAATTATTGGTGAGAACTAAGAAATTATGTATTGTAGTATTTATGTACACTGTCATGAAGCTCTAATTTAGATACAACAATTTCACTTCCATTTTAGAGTTTGAAATCTAAAAACAACTCATACCTTTATGTAAAAATAGGGTAACTGACCCTACAAATACAACCTAGCTATTATTAGTGTGCTATGCCTAACCATAAGACATGGATAAATTTAAGGAAGCCACTAATTTCCCATCATAGATTCCTTAACATATTGGCATTGATAAGCATTATCTAAAGAGTTCAATTTATTTTTTCTCAAGCATTTTCTATGGGAGAAAAAAAGACAATCCATGACTACAGATAGACATGGCCATTACAAGAAAATACATAGAATTCAAACATATAACAATAACACTTGTCGGTTAGTACTCAAGACCTTTTATATGTGGATATCCTTAACCAAAACACAAGGCAAGGGTGACAAGACAATTTACATAATATGGTAAATGTACAGTAGAACATCATTTTCTTCGTATTTTAAGTTCTCAAAATAATTACACATGTATCATTAACCTTTTATAAGTCAACTCTACCATGAGGGAATAAACATAATATGGAAAATGGATAGTAGAACATAATTTTCCTGGGATTTGAAAGTTTTCAAGATAATTTCATGTGTCAATGTAAGTACTCTTGCACCAAGATACAAGTGTACAAAAGGAAATTAGAGAGATAAAAGGAACCTACTCTGTGTTATGCTCTTAACCTGCAAAAGATACCCAAATACAGAATATGCGAAGAAAGATACCCAGAACATAGAATAGTGAGAGACAACAACAAATATTTTATTATTCAGAAAGTAATGTTCACTGGCCTCTTCGAGGGGGAAACCTCCAATAGAGCAGAGCTCGATATAGAAATAAGACACGACGCTCCTCGCAGGGAGTCTCTATCCTTTATATATGACTCATACATGAAATACCATGGATCAATACCATGGGTTTTATTAATATAATATATCTAATACCATGGCCCATTTGCAACTAACTGTGGTCCCGTCATTAATTGCGGGTGCACCACTTACAATTATTAATATGGGCTTTATTGACTCTTTGCTATGACTCGATCCCACTACATAAATAAGGGGGTTAGGGTGGGACCCTAACATGCCCTCCCCCTTAAGAATAACCTTGTCCTCAAGGCTGAAGCTGCGGAAACTGCTGAAGAATAGTGGCTGGTTCCCAAGTTGTATCTTCTGGCAAGGTGTCTTTCCACTTGACGAGAACTTCCCTAATCATGTGGCCACGCAGATGCCTTTCTCGTGTGTCTAGGAGCTGTTCAGATTGGAGCCAGATTGACCCTTCCTCGTCCAATTCAGGTAGACTGGTTTGAATTCTGCAATTGTTCCCAATCACTTTCTTGAGGCATGAGACATGGAAAACTAGATGGATTTTTGTAGTAGGCAGCAAAGCCAGCTTGTAGGCGACTTCTCCAATGTGCTAAAGTACTTGATATGGTCCGTAGAATTTTGGAGATAGTTTCTGACAACCCTTGTCTTTGAGTGATGTTTGCTTATATGGTTGTAGCCTCAAAAATACCTGATCCCCTTCTTGAAATTGGCGCTCTGAGCGATGCTGGTCTACCTGTTGCTTCATGCGGTTTTGAGCTTGATGAAGATTCTCTCTAAGATGGGCGAGCATGGTTGCGCGGTTTTGTAGGAGTTGATCCACTGCTTGTACCTTTGAGCCCCCTTTGATATAAGAAGTAGGGGAAGGAGGGAGTTGACCATATACTGCTTCATAGGGAGTCATTTTGGTGGTGGCATGATAGTTGGTGTTATACCACCATTCAACCAGAGGTAACCATTGTACCCAAAGATGTTGCTTTTCTGAAGTGAAACACCTAAGGTAGCTTTCCAGACATTTGTTGACAGCTTCCGTTTGACTATCCATTTGTGGATGATAAGAAGTACTGAGTTTTAGCTGGGTGCCTTGTAGCCTGAAGAGTTCCTGCCAAAAATTAATGGTGAAGATCGGGTTGCGATCGGACACAATAGAAGTGGGCATGCCATGCAATTTGAAGATTTGATCCATGAAAGATTGAGCGACCAAAGTTGGTGTAAACAGGTGGGGTAGGGCGCAAAAATGAGCATACTTCGAAAGTCTGTCCATAACCACCATGATGACTGACTTGTTTCCTAACTTTGGAAGACCTATAATGAAATCCATAGAAACCTCCATCCATATTGCTGCCAGGATGGGCAACGGTTGTAATGTACCTGGTGCTTTGATAGTCTACCCTTTGTGGTGCTGACAGACATCGCATTTTGCTACAAAAGTGAGGATGTCCTTTTTCATGCCTATCCAAAAAAATGATCCTCTGGTGCGAGCATACGTCTTCTGAAAGCCTAAATGTCCTGCAATGGGGGATGAGTGCAATTCTGCCAAAATGCGACTTTTGAGGGTGGATGTTGGTGATATTACGACTCTATCCCTGTAGCGAAGAATCTCATCCTGCCACGAGTAGCCCTTGGTAGAATTTGGATCCGCCTGCAAGTGAGAAATGAGTTGGGAGAGCCCTGGATGTGAAAACCATTCCTGTGAGCTTCTTCAATCCATTCTGGAATGGGAAGGGAAATTGCTAGCAGGGTACTTCCCTCCTCAAATTGGCGAGATAATGCATCTGCTACACTATTTTCTTGCCCTTTCTTGCAAATGATCTCATAATCATATCCCAGCATTTTGGCGAGCCATTTATTTTGTTGTGGGGAGGATAGGCGTTGCTCCAAAACATATTTAAGACTGTGATGGTCTGTGCGGATTTGGAAACGTCGCCACAATAAATAAGGTCGCCAGGTCTCTACTGCATGTAAAATGCCCATCATTTCCTTCTCATAGGTAGATTGGCCCAGATTCTTCCCACTTAGTTGTTGGCTTGTGAAGGCCAAAGGTCGCCCTTCCTGCATTAAGACCACCCCAATACCCATACCGGAAGCATCACATTCAATGACAAAAGATTTGGTGAAGTCAGGTAGTGCTAAGACTGGAGTGGAACACATGGCATTTTTGAGAGATGTAAATGCCTGTTGTGCATCCTCATTCCAGAAGAATGAATTTTTCTTCAGGAGTTGAGTGAGGGGCTGCGCTATGCGACCATAATTGCAAACAAATTTGCGATAATAGCCTGTGAGTCCCAAAACTCCTCTCAAGCTCTTCAAGGTCTTAGGTTGAGGCCAATCCTGCATTGCCTGGATCTTTTTGGGGTCCACCTTGACACCTTCATGCCCCACAGTGTGGCCCAAATACTCAACTTCTTCCATGCCAAACGAACACTTGGACATCTTGACAAATAATTTATTCTTGCGGAGCAGTTGCAAGAGTAGATTTACATGCTAAAGGTGTGCAGCCCAAGTGAAACTATAGATGAGGATGTCATCGAAGAAGACAAGGACAAATTTATTGAGATATGGTTTGAGAAGGTGGTTCATAAGGCTCTGAAAAGTAGAAGGGGCATTACAAAGACCAAATGGCATGACCAGGAACTCATAATGGCCTTCATGAGTTCTGAAAGTAGTCTTTGGAATGTCGACTTCCTTCATGTGAATTTGGTGGTAGCCCGAGCGAAGATCCAGCTTAGGGAAGAATTGAGCCCCATTGAGTTCATCCAACAAATCGTCAACCACCGGGATGGGAAATTTATCTTTGACTGTCAACTTATTGAGGGCCCTGAAGTCTGGACACATCCGCCACTCCCCATCTTCCTTGAGCACCATGACCATCGGTGATGAATAAGGACTAATGCTGGGACGAATGACACCTACTTCCAAAAGTTCCTTGATTATTTTTTCTATTTCATTTTTTTGGGTGAACGGGTATCTGTATGGGCACACATTTGGGGGTTGGGCTCCTGGAACCAAGGTGATGCTATGATCATGTTCCCCTTTCGAGGGTGGAAGCTCATGAGGCTTGTCAAAGACCGGCAGATGGTTATTTAAAATTTGTTGCATCTCAGGATGAATCAGCAGAGACTTGGTTTCGACTGCCTGGATGGCATTAAATTGAGCTATAACTCCATGATGGCCCTTTTTTAGCAATTTTTCCATCCTATGCGAGCTCATGATAGAGGGAGCTCCCACCTGGAGTCCACGGAGGGTATGTGTGGAGTTGTTCTGCTTAAAACTCATATATAACTCCTGGAAATCCATTGTGATTGGCCCAAGAGTGCGAAGCCATTCAGCACTGAGGACAATGTTGCACCCTTCCATGTGTATGGAAAACATGTGGGTCTTCAACTGATAATCCCCCATTTGAAGTTTGACATTTTCACAGCGGCCTTCACATTTCATTGTGCCCCCATCCGCAATTTGGACTTGGAAGTTAGAAACTGCTCGTACAAAACAATGCAATGCTTTCGCGACTTTTTGATGGATGAAATTATGTGTACTTCCACTATCAATCAAGACTACTACTGGGCGATGTTTAATAAAACCTCTGATTTTGAGAGTTTGAGGTGAAGAAATCCCTACCAAAGCATGCAGAGAAATAACTAGTTCGTCAAGGACATTGTCCTTTTGGTTGTCCTCTTCTACCGCCTCATGTTCCTCCAGTGGTGGATCTTCCTCCGATGAGCTGTAAACAGTGGCATCAATTTGAAAAAAATTGGGCTCCTTGCATTTATTACCTGGGGATTATTTTTCATCACAGTAGTAACATAATCCTTGCTTTATTCTTTCGGCCATTTCTGCAGGTGACACCTTTTGAACCTTAAGTGTTTGAGTCGTGCTGTGAGCCTGTGGGGGGCGACCCTTAGCGGTGAAATTTGGGTGACTGTACTGGTTACTAACGCACGTTCCATGTTACGAGCTACCTTACAAGCCTCCGTCCATGTGGGAGGGTGGTGCAGTAAGACGTGGGCTTTTATGGCTTATTTAAGACCGCTGATAAAACATTCTATGTAGAACACATCTGAGAGACCCCTAGTGCGGAAGGATAAGGCTTCAAAGGCTGTAATATATTCATCCACTGTGCCAGTCTGTCAGAGCTTAGTAAGACGACCCAAAAAAGAAGATTCCTGGTCAAAGAGTTCTGTAAGAGCTTTTTTGAAGGAGGTCCAAGTCCTAAAAGGTCCATTGCAACGTTGATGCCATTCCCACCATTGCCACCTTTCATTGTACAAGTACATGCTCCCCACCATAAGCTGAGTCTCATTATCTAAGATGTTATTCAGATTGAAATACTGCTCCATTTTTGCTATCCATGTTGCTAGGTGAGAACCGTCACATTTATGCATATCCAACTTGGGAGGTCACGGACGGGATTGTTGGTGGAGAACCCCGAGGTGAAGAGAGTGGCCAGACTCACCCTCATTGTGTCCATTGCCAATATACGCCTCCTCATGGGCTTCCTCCTTGCCCGTCGGGATTATGCTCGATATCATGCTAGTTACTCAGTCAAGCTGAATTTGGAGGGATTGCAAGGATTCTTCAAGTTTTTCCATTCTCATTGGCCATAGCTTGAGCTCTAGTTTCTACCATGCACCGACCTGATGTTCTTGAAAATTGGGACCGCCCAAATTTATTTTTATTTTTTTTCACTAAGAATTGAATGGTACTGTTATCACTCAGGTTGTTCCCTCGCTCCTAAGGGAATACGACCGAGGTAACCACTAACCAATCTTTTAGCTGCAAGTCCTAGCCTACTTGCAACTAGAGATGGCTCTCTCTTTATGATTTAATTTTGTTTTGGTGTAATTTTAGGCTAGTTATGATGCACAAGGTTTTGCTTTAAATTTGGTTGGATGATGAGTTCAAGCAGAACTGGGATGCAGTTTCAGAATAGTTTAGACCATTGGGCAATGGATTCAATGATGGGATACTGCTGTAAGTGTTTCTTGTGGAAAGGGTAATGCTACAGAGCCAGACAGACACCTATGGAACAATTTTTTCAAATCTGGGAATTGATGGCATGAAATCAGGGAATGAAAGGCAGTCAAGGATCTTTCACTATGCTAATAGAGGGAAAATGTGAGAATATTATCTAAGAGTAGTTAAGAATTCCTAAACAACATCCATAATGAGAGAATCAGTTTAAACATGAGAAATTAAGAATTCATATTCATGACTAATTCTGAAGAAAACACAGTTAGAAACAAAGATTGAGCAGAGGGTGTATTCAAACAAGTCCTGAGCTATTCTTTCTTCTTTGTTACTAAGATCATGAAACATATGTGAAATTTGCAAACACAGAAAGACAAAATACGGTTTAG
The DNA here is from genome assembly GCA_031772625.1 of Pinus tabuliformis. Classification (NCBI taxonomy): domain Eukaryota; kingdom Viridiplantae; phylum Streptophyta; class Pinopsida; order Pinales; family Pinaceae; genus Pinus; species Pinus tabuliformis. Next base: position 1,805,146,058 of record CM062819.1, read on the forward strand.
AATAACTTATTGTTCCATTAAACGACATAGGAATTCTGTAGCAGAACACAGTTCATTTCTCATCCAGACAGCACAGAGAGCATCAACTTCACCAGCAATTTTGTATTAAAAGTCTGAAAATTTACAGCATAGTTCTTAGAGAGAATCACCAACCAACCCCAAATACATTCTATGGGGAGGTATATATACAAAAATAAGATACAAAATATCTAGATGCTGAGTCTTCATGTAATAAATTACATCACCAACTCCTCCTAGGGAGTAAATGAAGAATTAAACACTGCAATTAATATTGGCTTGCTAGCTGTCTATTTTGTCAGAAAATTTTGACTTTCTGGGTTGAATGAGTTGGTTGTCTGCTGCGAATTTATTCTGCGTGTGCTATTCTGATGCTGGTATGCTGCATGTTGTTGTCTTGGTCTTCATCTTTGGTGTTGGGCTACTTTATATTTAATGAGCTGTAGTTAACATTCCAATTCTGCTTTATGCTGCTTTGATCCTTTGACAGGTGGACCGTGCCATCTGTAAATGCTGAACTGTAGTTTACAAAAAAGAATTAATAACCAAAATCACCTGAGCAACGTCTCCATCATTCCTCTCCACCAATCTTCTGTAGGTAGCTGATGCCTTTGTATCTTTATCAGTGTTCCATCAGCTTCTGTGTATCTGTAAAAGTTTGGCTGGTCTTCAAAGAGATGGTTTATCTCATGTGCAATGTAGAATAGATTTTCTAATTTATCAAAGACACTCTGTCCAGATGCAGGCCCTGTATCTTCTGATGTGCTTGAGGAAGTTGTGATTTGATTGCCAGCATAATTGTTCACCCTGTTGGCATAATTCTCATGTGACTGCAATATTCCAGCATTGGTTACTAGGCTAGGCAGCCCTCTGCTCTGTAATGTTGTGATATTTATTCTGAACTCATCCACCTTTGCTTGCATCTCTTGGCATTTTCTTTCCAATTTCTGCACAAAATTCCTAAGGGTTAACACCCTTTTTATTAGCAAAATAGTTTTAGTCCTATTCCTGATTCCCATTTCTGCTAACTGCCCTTTGGTGCGAGTATTCAAAAATTGGATCATTCTATTAGCTTGCTCTGGCATGTTTCCTAAAGATGTTCTAGCCTTTTGGTTTTCAAACTGAGCCAAGCTTATCAAATCCATTTGCTCATGAATGGTTTCAATGGATTGCCATTGGTCTATAATGGATTGGCCAATCTTGGCCCACAAAATTTTCTTGATATCTACTAGAGTTTTACCAAAAGTGAGCTCTTTTTCCAGCTCCTTTATTCTTCTTTCCAAGACTTTGACTTCCCTTGTCTTCTTAGCTACTTCTTGCTTTGATTTCTCATATTTTTCCTCAATTCTAGCCAGCTTTTCCTTGGTTTCTTTCAATTCTGCCATTTGTAATTCCAATGATTCTATTTCTTTCATCATATTATCCATTCTCAAGCTGGTGTCTTGCTCTGTAGGTGCTGCAGTAGCTGCTGAAATTAGTGCTGAGCTTGAGGCACCTGCTTCTGATGTTGTAACAGTGGGAGGGACTGTTGTGGTGGTCGTAGGAAGAGTAGCTATAAGAATCTCAGCTGTTTGAATTGGCTAAGAGGCCAACTCTCCCTGTCTTCCCTGTAATGAGGCCTCCAAGGCACTCTCTGTCTATACCAACCTTTTATGTAAGGTTGTAAGCAAAGCTACGACATCCTGCTCCTCTTTTTGTTGTGCCACCTCTGTAGTTTGAGGATGCAATGTGGGTGACAGCTTGATTTGTCTTCTAAGGGCAGCTATGTCTTCATCTTTCTTTTTAATCAAAGCTTGCACACCTTTGGGATCAGTGGGATCATGTCCCAGCTCTATGATGATTTCTTCCAAGGACTTGATTCTATTGTCCTTGGCCTGTGATGAGGCTTTCTCCAATTCTAGTTGGGCAGTAGTATTGTGCAAACAGTTTTGCAATCTGTGGGCTAACAATGTTTTATCTGCTAAAGTAGAATATACCATCTCCCCAGTCTGCTTGTGCAATTCAATCTGGTCCATCGGATGGATATCCTTGGCGAACACTTCCAGATTGGTTCTAATGTAATCAACAGCTGATTGGGGTTGCTGAGTTGTAGGTATGAAGTGCCGAGGGTCATTCTCACTTCCTGGATGTCATAGGCTGCCATTAGCCTTTGCTAATTGGTAGGAGCCATCCTTATTAGCTGGTTGTACAGTTGTAGTCTCACTGGCTCATTCCTAGCTTTGATGTTAGTGAATGATTTTTTAATATGAGAGCCGTGTCAGCCCTGTTGCCTGGTCGATGTTACTTCCACCCCCTGTTGTCTCTCTTACTCCTGCTGGAAGAAGCTGGAGGGTGTCTCCATGCTTGGGGGAATTTTCTATTCAGTGGGCCCCTCTGGCATCTCTTCCTCCGAAAAAGGATTTAACCTTTGTCTCTTCTCTCCTTGCTGCTCTGTAGATGTCCCTGGAGGGGTCTCTTCCTGCCTATCTCTCTTCTTTTCCCTTTCCTCATTAAGAGGTGTCTGCAGTACAGGAATTTTAGTCACTTTTGCTTGAGTTAAGGGGTCTTGCCCTCGACTCTGTCCATCTGTAGAAACCGGCCGATCTGCCATTGTTTCTTGCTATTCCAAATTGTGCACTTGTTCTTCTGAATGCTGCACCGCTTTTCTTTTATCTATTGCTGTTGGTGGGGCACTTACTTGGGTAGGTTGTTGGGGGGCCGTGGCAGAAGAGGTGCCTTCTCCAAGGTGCTGAGGAGCTATAAAAAAGACTTGTCCAAAAGATTCCAAGTCAACAGATTTTTCCAGATTCTTGATTGCATTTTCTGTTATTTCTTCTTCAGTGAGCTCTTCCATTAGGGTGCCTTCTACCCATTCTTGTTGATTGGCATATTGTTCAAGTTGAGGGATATTGTAATGTACATATCCTACAAGCCTATATTTGATTCTTCTAAGGTTTATGAAGTGATTAGGATCATACGGTGACCAAATGAAACTTATTTTGAGCTTAAGTATCTCTCCCAAAATTTGATCAGCATCCTTCCATGCTTCTTCTCTCTTATTAAAAATAAAGGGACCCAATTGATGTCTGATTTTCTGTTGTGCTTTTTTGCTTTTGCCATGAAAATGAATCATATCTGCATTACCAAATTGCTGAAAGTATTCTAAGGGAAAGAGTCTCATAGGGACATATTTTGGCAGTTGGTAGGGGGCTAATTCACAGCCATAAACCCTGATTATTGTGTGGTTTTGGTAAAAATACCAGTCACCAATGCTATAGCTTTTGGAAAGCTGTAGAATCTTCTGCATCTCATCAATGAGTCTGGGGGGAGGATCTGTTGACAGTAAGCAGGTAGTTGGATAGACAAAAAGGTCAATGAATGCACAATATGTGTATGGGGAGCTACTAACATGATGGAATATTGATGACCAAAATATGACTGACCTCCTCTCCCACCTAGCATCCAATTTTCCGAGGACGACTGGGAAACTTTCAGACTGATAATATAGCAGCAAATGATAGATATATGAGGTGTATTTGAATACCCTTTCCCTTTCTAGGTTCATGAATTTCTTATGAATCTTATTAGCTATCAAGGTAGCATAATCATATTGGACAGTAGGGGGCTGTCCTGGAGTGAAGATAGACATCAAGGCAAAGACAGTGTTGTCCACAATTTCATTTGTTCTGAATCCCAGGATGTAGGAGATCATATCTATAAGCATTTTCCCCTCCTCAGTAAATGCAACATGGAGATAAGGGATTGTGAATCTAGAGTAACAGTCTGGTGGCATAAACTACTTAGCAATTCGGTCAATCTCTATAGAGGGCAATTTTGAGGCTTGATCTAGCAGATTATTCATGGAAAGGGGGACCAAAGGCTGAGTTGGTTTGAATTACAACATCTCACTGTTAGACTGAGGAGTAATGTAGAAGAGGACTTTGCCAGCAGGGCCCATCACTGCCCTCTGAGAAGGATCATAATTGGAACAGCACTGATGGATGAGGTCAGGAAAAGCATTTACTAAAGGCAAGTAGTGCATGGGAATGTTGGACTCCCATATTCTTAATGGATCAATTTTGTTTTTGAATTTACTCCTTAACTCACAGAAAGCCTGAAGATGAGGCTTGTCTCCTTCCATATCAGCAATTTAGTAGTGTCTATCTACCAGTGGAATCCATTCTAACTGTCTATGGGGTGCACGTAGTGGTGCAATATTGAGGGCAACTGGGGCCTCCATGTTTTGACTGTGATTACAGTTGAATTAGGCCTGTATTTCAGCAAGGGACAGAGTTCTGATGAAGGCTTTCTAGGCAAGGAACTCATAGTTTTAAGTTCTGTGCAGAGATGTAATTGAGGAGTAAAACTTTAAGGGGAATGAAGACTGTGGAGGGCTCTGCAATAAGTACACTGGTAAGGGAGAAAAATAAAGGGCTTTAGCAAACTGTTTTTAGTGGTTCCGCAAGCAAATCAGAGGGGACAAAGATGCCAGGTTTTGGCCACGAATGTAGTTATATAGTGGGGCAGAGCGGAAAAGATCGCAGGTGCCAACGTGTTTCAAGTGAATTTTTTAGGTGTATTGGCGAATTCTGCAGAGAAACTATAAAAACAGGGTTATGGGTGTTTCTTCGGGTAAATACCTGTTAAATTAAGAGATGTTGTGATGGATAGATGTTGGTGGAGGCTGAACAGGTTGGGTTGCAGGTCGAGTAGGCCTTGGTGGCTGTCGGGCACGTCAAATGTGCACTGGACGTAAGTGGCATGCAAGAGTTTGCAACGTTTGTTTGCATAAAAAACAAACAAAAACGATGTTTTCGCAAGTTTTTAACGCAAATTTGGGCTTTTGTGGCATTTTGGCACTTTTTTGCTATGACGTCAGCATGACGTCATCAGCGGGTCCCGGGTACGGAAGGTGACGTGGTAGTTGACGGGGCCGACGACGTGGCACAAGACACGGTGGCAGGGTAGGGACGCAAGCAGGTGTGGTGGCGGTGACACAGAGCAGTAGTGGGTTGACGTAGGGGTGATGTCACGGGGACGTGGCACCCAGACAGAAGGCGGTAAGTGGTTTTTATCGGACCGCCTTCTGTACGAGGGCGGTAAGTGTCAGAGGAGGCCCGACACAATGAAAACAGGGCACGCGTCCCTGCGTACGGCGGGAAAACCACCCTCCGTCGGATGCTAACTCCCGTACGTCGGGGGCGCTCCGATATCAACCTGGAGCGTCGGATCTAGGAGAGCGGATCGGAGGGCTGACAGGGTGCGAAGGTGGCGGCAGGTTAACGTACGGGGGCCCGCTATAAATTATATTGATTTATTTATGTGGCGGGGGGGTGAAACCTTTGGAAAGCGGGTTATGTGCGGGTATAAATTAATTTAATGTTTAATCAAAACTATTTAAACATTAAACTTTGGGGAAATGACCACGGAGGGGTAGAATCATAAGGTTTTGATGGGTAGAGGAATAGGTATAGGCTATTAACCTAACCAGAGGCTAGATTAATCCCAGGGTTAGGACGCGGAAGGGTTAATAATAGTCCCAAATGGACTATTATTCCCCAAGACTGAATTACAAAGCTATAGTGCTTTAGGGTGGGATATTTAATATATTTTTTGGGATTTTTACATATTTTTGTAGAAAATAGGGGTGAGAACATAGGCTAGGGAGCTATATAGTAAAATTAGAAGTTAATATGATTTTGTGGAGTGAAAGTGTAGGGGCATGAAACTAAGTTTATGAAGGAAAACTTAGATATAGGAAGTGAATGAAATGTGGAAGAAAAGGTTTTTACACAAGAAATGTGGCTTCTTTTCTTAAGAAAACCCAAAACTTGACTTAGCATTTGACAAAATGAAGTGAGAGTAGGACTTATTGGGCAGATCCCAAGGTCCTTAAGGGGTGTTAGTAAGAAGCTTTGAAGGGGAGGGTGAAAGGGAGTTAGACATGCTTCCATAGTTCTGCCATCAAACAACTGCTTTGACATTTCTTTCATTGATGATCTAAGTTCTGATTGATAATACATCAGGTGATCCAGACCTTGCTTCTGCAACCTAAAACTACCTACCCAGCCGAATACACCTAACATTTTTTCTTCCTTTTGAATGGGTGCACTTAGACTTGTAGACCCTGATTATCCTCTTTTCTTTTGACTGCCCTCCTATCTAAATCTAACCTTATCTCTTCCAAGGGCCCAGATTAAGCAGTTGGGCTCCTTAATTTCTCTACCTAGCTAGTGATATGCCAAGCTTGAACTGTTTGGACAGATATTCATTCTCTAGTCTAGAACAAGCAATTTAAAACATGGCATGGTCCAAATTGAACTGTTGGGCCATCCATCAAGCTAGCAGTGGCATTTTGGCTAGCTGCTTTCCTGGTCTTTCTTTGGGGTTCATTTTTATCATTTTTTCTGACCAAATTTACTCTTTTTCTTGCCCTTTGATTCTTCTTTTAGGGCATACCCTCTTTACATTTTTTAACTTTCTCTAATTCTTTTACAAAATATGGAACCTTTTCAGCATGAAAAGATGAACATATTTAGCACTTCCCAGGTCAATCATGAAAAATGAAACCTATTGGTATAGGAACCTAATAGTGGCTCCACTTGGGGATGGCCTTTCCTTGTGAAAGGCCAAGAACAGCAGGTCAGATTGCCTTGTTTTTTAACTATTGCTCTAGCCTGAAATTTCCTTCTCTTGAGTATCAATGATCTGAACCTCTGTATCCCATATACAGTCCTTATGAGATGATCTGCTGTGAAATTACAGCTCTGTATTTGTTCGTTTCTCTGAATATTTATCATCATCTTCATAGTTGCCAAGGATTCTTCTTGATCTCCAATGATAGACTCAAAATATATATCAAAAAATGGTGCAGTCTCCTGATTCCTCTTCAAAATTTGCTGCATTTTGTTCCTTATTTAATTGCTATGAAAATAAAAAACTGCTGGAAATACAAATATTTATGTACAATACACAGTGGTGTTATGCTGATTGCCTGGAATCAAAATAATTCTTGAGCATTCGCCCATTGACTGGACCTTCCTCAGTATTTGTGCCATCTAAACTCCTCAAGGAATAGGTATTGTTACCTTGTACAGCATGTATGACATAAGGTCCTTTCCATAGGAAATCAAATTTTCCATGTTTCCCTTTGTCCTCTCTCCTAGAATCCCATCTCAACACTTTGTTTCCTATGAAGAAATCTTCAGCCTTGGTTCTTTTGTCAAAGATCTTCTTGAGTTTATCTTGTAGGACCTGGGTTCTCTGATATACTTCTTCTCTTGTTTGTTGCAAGTGGATAGTTTGATTGATCCTTCTTTGAATATCATTGGGCTCTGCCTGTATTTCTTGCAGCAACTTGATCACAGGGATTCCCAAAGATGAAGGAAACCTTGCTTCCATTCCATAAACTAGTTCATATGGACTTGTATCAATGGATCTTTTAGTGGTCAATCTGTCTGCCCATAATGCATTTACCAGCTTCTTATGCCAATTCTTTTTGTTCTCCTTCAAGACCTTTTTAATGATGTTGATGAGGCTTTTGATGGAAGACTCAGCTAGGCCATTGCCTTGAGGGTAATAGGCTGTGGAATGGCCTAAGGTAATGTGGTACTTATGGCAAAAGTTGATCATTCTTTTGGATTTGAAAGCAGCAGCATTGTTTGTAATAATCTTTTCTGGACAGCCAAACCTTGACAAGATGTTAGTTTCTAAAAATTGCATAATGATTGAGTCATTGGCTTGCCTACAAGGGATGGCTTCTATCCATTTGGTAAAGTAGTCTGTGGTAGTCAAAATCCACCTATGTTGGCCAGAGGATGAAGGGTGGATTTCTCCAATGAAGTCTAAACCCCATTGCTGAAAAGGTCTTTCAGTTGAAATAGGTTTGAGTGGTAGAGGTAACAGCTTTCTCTTACCTTCAAAGATCTGGTATTTATGGCAAGATATTACAAATTTTTTCACATCAGTAAACAAGGAGGGCCAATAAAATCCAGCCCTTAGGATTTTATCAGCTGTTGATTTCCAATATAAGTGTCCTCCACAGTCACCTGCATGAAATTCTTTGAGGACATTGTCAGTTTCATCCAATGTTAGGCAATTAAGTAAAATTCCTTCATGATTTCTCCAAAACAAAACATTGTCTATGATACAAAACTTTGATGCTTTCATTTTCAAGAACCTTTTCTTAGTTCTAGACAACCCTAGAGGAGCTTGTAGGTTTAGCAATACAAAACATATATCAACATACCAAGGGGATTGTAAAAAGGTTTGATTGATCTGTGGAGTCGCCATCTCTTGTTCGTTGTCCAGTTCATTGATATCAAGGGCTTGGAAATTGGTTTCAGTCATCAGTTTGGCTAGCCCTTGTCCTTTTATCATTTTTGTTGGCTTGATTTCAATGTCATATTCTAATATATTGGCAATCCATTTGCCCCTTTTGCCTTCGATTCCTTCTTGAGTTAAAATTTCTTTAACCACAGCATTTGGGACATAAGTAATTACATGAGAGTATAAAATGTAAATTCTGAAATCCTTGATGGCCTTTACCAGGGCATAGGCTTGCTTTTCCATGATCTAATATTTTAAGGGAGCATCTCTAAGAGCTTTGCTGAAAAAGGCAATGGGCTTCTCACACCCTTGGTCATCTTTTTGCAATAGGACAACAGCAATTGTATGCTTAGATGCAAAGGAAAAAATGATGAAATCTCTATCAAACCTGGGACTTGTGAGGACTGGTGTATTTGTCAAAGCTCTTTTGATGTCCTCAAAGGCTTGTTTGGCTTCCATGGTCCACTTGACTTTAGAATCTTTCTTCAGCATATTGTTTAATAGTCTTATGAGCTCGACTAAATTAGGAATGAATCTTCTCAAGAAGTTGATCTTGCCTAGAAAAGCTTGTAATTCTTTGATGTTTCTTGAATGAGGCACTTGAAGGATAGCTTGAATTCTGTCCGGGTCGATCCTAATGCCATCTTTTGAAATGATGTGACCTAGGAGCTTGCCTTCCTCTAGACGAAACAGTGTTTTCTTTGGATTCAATGATATGCCGTATTTTCTGCAAATTAGAAAAACTTGCCTCAAGTGTTCTAAGTGTTCTTGATCTGATTTTGAAAAGGCAGTAAGATCATCAAGGTAGACTACTAGGGAATCATGGATTTCTTTAGCAAAGGCTATGTCCATTGTTCTTTGAAAAGTGCCCCTGCATTTTTAAGTCCAAAAGGCATTTTGGCATATTTAAAGGTTCCCCAAGGTGTTGTAAAGGCAATTTTGTCTTGATCATCAGGGTGTACTAAAATCTGATTGAATCCTAAGAATCCATCTAACAATGAGATCCTAGAGGCTCCTACTACCCTTTGTAGGATATGATCCATTTTTGGTAAGGGGTAATGGTCTTTGAGAGAGACTTTGTTCAAATTTCTCAAATCAACACACAGTCTTATTTCTCTCGTTTTCTTTCTAGTAGGTACCAGGTTTGATATCCATTCTGAAAACCTGATAGGTGCAATAATTCCAGCCTCATACATTCGTTTAACTTCTTTTTCAATCAAAGGGAGAAGGATAGGATTCACTCTTCTAAGCTTCTGTTTAAAAGGATTTTGATTCTCTTTCAAGGGTATAGTATGTTGGATGACTAAGGTATCATAAGATTTGAGGTCTTCATAACTCCAGGCGAACACATCTTGGAATTCCTTAAATAAGTCAATGTATTTCAATTTCTGATCAGCAGGCAATGCTTTGGATAGTTTTATCATTTTGGGATTTTCTATGGTTCCAATGTTGCAGTCCTCAATCTCAGCATTCAGTGGTTGTATTTTTGGCTTCCTTGAAATGTCATTTGAATCGAATAAATCCTCCAAAGGAGTCAAGCCTGTGGGCAGAAAATTGTCTTTTAGATCAATTACTTCAGCTTCTGCCTCAGCTATTTCATCAAAATTTGTTTGCTCCAGCTGTTGTACATTCTTGTTATTAAAAGTAGTTGGATGCAAAATCAGACTTGTTGTTTCAACTGACATATTTTGCTCAATTCTGTCTGTTTGTTGTTGATCATCCATAGTACTAGTATCAATGTTCATGCTGGAGAATTCCTCCATCAAAGTCAGGAAGTTATTTATCTGTGTGTCACTTTCAAAGACTTGCCAATTTTTTATATTATCCGGTACTGCAGGTCTATGCTTGATTTCAGCAGTGAAATTGTGGTTGGGTTCAAAAGGTAGTTTACATGTGCTGGAAAAAAATGCCAAGCTATGTGCATGTAAATTATGCTTTCTTGAGATTTCGGTGAGCTGAAATTCTAAAAAAGTGTTAAGTATTTCAATGGCTGCACCTCTGTAAGCCCTCAACCTAAGATCATTTGTGACAAAATTTCCCTTCATCTGCTGTATGATTAGATCTGAATCTCCTAGAATTGAGACTTTGGTTGCACCCAGGTTTTTGATGAGCTTGAGTCCTAGCAAAAGGGCTTCATACTCGGCCATATTGTTTGTGCATCTGAAGTTTAATCTATATGCATGACCTTCAGCATGGTCATTTTGCACATTGTGCACCCAGACCCCTGCCCCTGCTCCTGATTTGTTTACTGAGCCATCAAACTCTAAGTACCATAATTTTTCATGGTCAAGGTTTGCATTGAGAGTTTTAGAAAGTTGCACCATGGGTAGATTGGGTTCTTGTAAGTCATTTGATGTGTTATTTTTCTTTATTGCATTAGTCATATTGACAATTTTTTGATCTGGATCAGCAGATTGTTCATTCATGCTTTCTGGTTGTGTTGTTATCAGGAGTTTGGCATCAGTTTTGGGGCACATGTCAGCATTATATAAAATGAATGAGTCCATATCAGAATGTATTGAATAGATGGGGAAGTTTTGGGGCTTTTCTTGACTACTTACCACATATTTCATTAGTGTTTCACGGTACAATCTCTTTGGCTGTCCAAAGACTGAAATAGTGGCATAGGACATGTCCAATTGCAAGGATCCTTGGAGTTTGGCCCCCCAAGATCTTGACAAAAGCATGCCATACTTGGGTGGAATATCTGCTACCACCACATCCATCAGAATTGTTTTGGTTGGGTATTGGACCAGGGAAACACACAAATCTTTAATTAGGCCTAGACACCTGACTTGGCTTGAATCAAATGAGAACAAATCTTTGTATGGTCTTGTGATATCTAGGTCTAGTTTTTCCATCACAGATTTAGGCATTAGGTTATGTGAGGCCCCAGAATCAAACATTGCATTGTGTAACACTTTGTCATGAATGTCTAGACTGACATAAAAAGGTGGAACTCCTCCATTTGTTGTCTTTCCATTAACTTCAGGACCAAAAAGTAATTCAGGTTGATCATCTAGAACATTTACAACATCCCTATTGTCTGGCATTTGGAGTGACATATTGATTTGCTGTCTATACACTTCATGTTTGGCCAATTCAGAAAGAGGAATAGCTATTTTCAGCTTACCTATTTCTGTTTCTAAATTGAAGGGTTTTTCTGTCTGCAGCTTTGTGTTGTGGACAACAAGTTTTTCTTTTTCAGCTGGATCTTCAATGATCTTCTCTTGATTTTGACTGTTGTTTTGAAGTACCTCTTTTTTAGAAATATTTTCAGGAACACTGTTTGAATTTGCTTTTGAGGGGAGGGATGAGAATGGTTGATTTTTAGAGGGCTGTACATCTGATATGTCTTCCACAGTGACTTCTCTTGGGTTTGGGTCTGTTTTGTCAGAGAATTCTGTGAGAGCAGCTTTATCTTTTACTTTCTTTGGCTGCTTAGCATCCTTTGGTTTGACAGTTTCAGGCACATCTATGGTTCTGCTCCTCAGTTTGTACTGTTTGTGAACCTCATAAACTGTTGCATCATAGCCTTCTCTAAAATCAAATGACTCTCCTGATTTGGTTTGAAATTGATCGCAATTATGGGCTTCTTGATCTTCTTGTGTTAAAAAGACTTGGTGTTCACTGTCCAAACCCATCAAGTTGATGTGAGGGTCCTCAGTTGGTTCACTAGATGTTGAAGCTTCGGCATAGTTTTCTTGAAAAGGAGGTCTGATGTTCTGGTCGGGGCCAGGCCTTCCAACATTTGGATTTTGATTCTTTCTAAAGTTTGGGTTTCTAGCAGTACTTGGTTGACCTTCCCATGATGACTTTCTTTCGATGGTTTCTACCCTATCCCCAAGTCTGTCCATACCTTTGATGATTACATCCAATTTTTGTTCAAATGCTGAAGGTTCTTCTTTAAAAGTAGTTCTTCTTTCAGCTCTTGCTCTATTTCTTTTAGCAATTAGGTTTGCCTCCACACTAATAGCTATATTCTGCATGTCTGCTAAGGTCGGAGGGGCTCTTTCCCTCAGTTGATATGCCATGTCAGAGTCAAATCCATCAGGGAATTTGATTAAAGCTAAATCAGGTGGAGGTCTAAGGTTTTGAGGAATAGCATTGTAAACATTGTTGAATCTTGCACAATAATCTAGGACAGTTTCTTGTGGGCCTCTTTTTATAGTGTCATACTCAGATAAAATGTGCAGTGGATCCTTTTTCTTTTCCCATCTGTTGAGAAATGTATGGTAAAGAGCATCTGGATTGGCTATGGAATTTGTAGCAAGTGCTCTGAACCAAGTTCTTACTTCCCCTGTTAAACTTTGGACAAAAATTTTCATTCTCACATCATCATCGTCTATCTCATAATTCTCAAAATAGTCTTGCATTTTCTTTGTATGTTGTAGGGCAGTATATGTACCTGTACCATCAAAATAAGTAATCTTACTTTGATAATCTTGAGGCATAGCCCCTGGATTTGCAGGTAGCTGCAAAGGGGCATATCTATTTTCCATATTTACAGGAACGAATGGAACAACAGGAAGAAATGGGACAGCTGGAACAGCAGTAACGGTGGTAGAAATATGGGTAGTAGATGGTGGTGTAGAGAAAGTGCTTTGAGAAGTGGATGAGGAAGAAGGAGAAGAAGGAGTAATGTGAGGACGGACTGAAGGTTTAGCGGGGGTTGGAATATAACTTTGTTGAACTGCTTCATGGCTAGAATCATCAAGATCTTCTTGTTCCACTTTTTTCCTAAGGATCTTTGGGATTAAGTTGGGATTGTCAAAAACAGCTGAAGCATCTGGGTCATGATTTGACCTGGTATAACAAGTTTTCTTCTTTGGAGCCAGCTTCCAAACTTGTTTGTGGTATTTTTGCGGGAATGTTTCTAGTTTAGGAAGGAATTGATAAAATTTTTGGAACAGCTGTTTAGAGCTTAAAACTAGAATGAAGATTGACTGAAGCAACTTTTATTTAATCCTGTAAATGCAAAGCAAGAACAGTTTCATAGACAACAATTGGAAAAATTCATTCTGTCCCCAGCGGAGTCGCCAATGACGTTATCACTCAGGTTGTTGCCTGGCTCCTAAGCTAATACGGCCGAGGTAACCACTAACCAATCTTTTAGCTACAAGTCCTAACCTACTTGCAACCAGAGAGGGCTTTCTCTTTATGATTTAACTTTGTTTTGGTGTAATTTTAGGCTAGTTATGATGCACAGGGTTTTTCTTTAAATTTGGTTGGATGATGAGTTCAGGAAGAACTGGGATGCAGTTTCAGAACAATTTAGACCATTGGGCAATGGAGTCAATGATGGGATACTATTGTAAGTGTTTCTTGTGGAAAGGGTAATGCTACAGAGCCAGACAGGCACCTATGGAACAATTTTTTCAAATCTGGGAATCGATGGCATGAAATCAGGGAATGAAAGGCAGTCAAGGATCTTTCACTATGCTGATAGAGGGAAAATGTGAGAATATTATCTAAGTGCAGTTAAGAATTCCTAAACACATCCATAATGATAGAATCAGTTTAAACATGAGCAATTAAGAATTCATATTCATGACTAATTCTGAAGAAAACACAGTAGAAACAGAGATTGAGCAGAGGGTGTATTCAAACAAGTCCTGAGCTATTCTTTCTTCTCTGTTACTAAGATCATGAAACATATGTGGAATTTGCAAACAAAGAAAGACAAAACACAGTTTAGAATAACTTATTGTTCCATTAAACGACACAGGAATTCTGTAGCAGAACGCAGTTCATTTCTCATCCAGACAGCACAGAGAGCATCAACTTCACCAGCAATTTTGTATTAAAAGTCTGAAAATTTACATCGTAGTTCTTAGAGAGAATCACCAACCAACCCCAAATACGTTCTATGGGGAGGTATATATACAAAAATAAGATACAAAATATCTAGATGCTGAGTCTTCATGTAATAAATTACATCACCAACTCCTCCTAGGGAGTAAATGAAGAATTAAACACTGCAGTTAATATTGGCTTGCTAGCTGTCTATTTTTCAGAAAATTTTGACTTTCTGGGCTGAATGAGTCGGCTGTCTGCTGCGCATTTATTCTGCGTGTGCTATTCTGATGCTGGTATGTTGCTTGTTGTTGTCTTGGTCTTCATCTTTGGTGCTGGGCTACTTTATATTTATTGAGTTGTAGTTAACATTCCAATTCTGCTCTATGCTGCTTTGGTTCTTTGACAGGTGGACCGTGCCATCTGTAAATGCTGAACTGTAGTTTACAAAAAAGAATTAATAACCAAAATCACCTGAGCAACGTCTCCATCATTCCTCTCCACCAATCTTTTGTAGGTAGCTGATGCCTTTGTATCTTTATCAGTGTTTCATCAGCTTCTGTGTATCTGTAAAAGTTTGGCTGGTCTTCAAAGAGATGGTTTATCTCATGTGCAATGTAGAATAGATTTTCTAATTTATCAAAGACACTCTGTCCAGATGGAGGCCCTGTCTCTTCTGATGTGCTTGAGGAAGCTGTGATTTGATTGGCAGCATAATTGTTCACCCTGTTGGCATAATTCTCATGTGACAACAGTCTTCCAGCACTGGTTACTAGGCTAGGCAGCCCTCTGCTCTGTAATGCTGTGATCTTTATTCTGAACTCATCCACCTCTGCTTGCATCTCTTGGCATTTTCTTTCCAATGTCTGCACAAAATTCCTAAGGGTTAACACCCTTTTTATTAGCAAAATAGTTTCAGTCCTATTCCTGATTCCCATTTCTGCCAACTGCCCTTTGGTGCGAGTATTCAAAAATTGGATCATTCTATTAGCTTGCTCTGGCATGTTTCCTAAAGATGTTCTAGCCTTTTGGTTTTCAAACTGAGCCAAGCTTATCAAATCCATTTGCTCATGAATGGTTTCAATGGATTTCCATTGGTCTGTAATGGATTGGCCAATCTTGGCCCACAAAATTTTCTTGATATCTGCTAGAGTTTTATCAAAAGTGAGCTCTTTTTCCAGCTCCTTTATTCTTCTTTCCAAGGCTTTGACTTCCCTTGTCTTCTCAGCTACTTCTTGCTTTGATTTGTCATATTTTTCCTCAATTCTAGCCAGCTTTTCCTTGGTTTCTTTCAATTATGCCATTTGCAATTCCGAGGCTTCTATTTCTTTCATCATATTATCCATTCTCAAGCTGGTGTCTTGCTCTGTAGGTGCTGCAGTAGCTGTTGAAATTGGTGCTGAGCTTGAGGCACCTGCTTCTGATGTTGTAACAGTGGGAGGGACTGTTGTGGTGGCCGTAGGAAGAGCAGCTGTAAGAATCTGAGCTATTTGAATTGGCTGAGAGGCCAACTCTCCATGTCTTCCCTGTAATGATGCCTCCAAGGCACTCTCTGTCTCTACCAACCTTTTATGTAAGGTTGTAAGCAAAGCTACAACATCTTGCTCCTCTTTTTGTTGTGCCACCTCTGTAGTTTGAGGATGCAATGTGGGTGACATCTTGATTTGTCTTCTAAGGGCAGCTATGTCTTCATCTTTCTTTTTAATCAAAGCTTGCACACCTTTGGGATCAGTGGGATCATGTCCCAGCTCTATGATGATTTCTTCCAAGGACTTGTAACTATTGTCCTTGGCCTGTGATGAGGCTTTCTCCAACTCTAGTTGGGCAGCAGTATTGTGCAAAGAGTTTTGCAATCTGTGGGCTAACAATGTTTTATTTGCTAAAGTAGAATATACCATCTCCCCAGTCTGCTTGTGCAATTCAATCTGGTCCATCGGATGGATATCCTTGGCGAAAACTTCCATATTGGTTCTAATGTAATCAGCAGCCGATTGGGGTTGTTGAGTTTTAGGTCTGAAGTGACCGAGGGTCATTCTCCCTTCCTGGATGTCATAGGCTGCATTAGCCTTTGCTGATTGGTAGGGGCCATCATTATTAGCTAGTTGTATAGCTGTAGTCTCAGTGGCTCATTCCTAGCTTTGATGTCACTGAATGCTTTTTTAATAGCAGAGCCCTATCGACCCTGTTGCCTGGTGGATGTTACTTCCACCCTCTGTTGTCTCTCTTGCTCCTGCTGGAAGGAGCTGGCCGATGTCTCCATGCTTGGGGGAATTTGCTGTTCAGTGGGCCCCTCTGGCATCTCTTCCTCCGAAAAAGGATTTAACCTTTGTCTCTTCTCTCCTTGCTGCTCTGTAGATGTCCCTGGAGGGGTCTCTTCCTACCTATCTCTCTTCTTTGCCCTTTCCTCATTAAGAGGTGTCTGCAGTATAGGAATTTCAATCACTTTTGCTTGAGTTAAGGGGTCTTGCCCTTGACTCTGTCCATCTGTAGAAACCGACCGATCTGCCATTGTTTCTTGCTGTTCCAAATTGTGCACTTGTTCTTATGAATGCTACACCGCTTTTCCTTTATCTGTTGCTGTTGATGGGGCACTTACTTGGGCAGGTTGCTGGGGGCCCGTGGCAGAAGAGCTGCCTTCTCCAAGGTGCCGAGGAGCTGTTAAAAAGACTTGTCCAAAAGATTCCAAGTCAACAGATTTTTCCAGATTCTTGATTGCTTTTTCTGTTATTTCTTCTTCAGTGAGCTCTTCCATTAGGGTGCCTTCTACCCATTCTTGTTGATTGGCATATTGTTCAAGTTGAGGGATATTGTAATGTACATATCCTGCAAGCCTATATTTGATTCTTCTAAGGCTTATGAAGTGATTGGGATCATATGGTGACCAAATGAAACTTAGTTTGAGCTTAAGTTTCTCTCCCAAAATCTGATCAGCATCCTTCCATGCTTCTTCTCTCTTATTAAAAATAAAGGGGCCTAATTGATGTCTGATTTTCAGCTGTGCTTTTTTGCTTTTGCCATGAAAATGAATCATATCTGCATTACCAAATTGCCGAAAGTATTCTAAGGCAAAGAGTCTCATAGGGACATATTTTGGCAGTTGGTAGGGGGCTAATTCACAGCCATAAACCCTGATTATTGTGTGGTTTTGGTAAAAATACCAGTCACCAATGCTATAGCTTTTGGAAAGCTATAGAATCTTCTGCATCTCATCAGTGAGTCTGGGGGGAGGATCTATTGATAGTAAGCAAGTAGCTGGATAGAAAAAAAGGTCAATGAATTCACAATATGTGTATGGGGAGCTACTAACATGATGGAATACTGATGACCAAAATATGACTGACCTCCTCTCCCCCCTAGCATCCAATTTTCTGAGGACGACTAGGAAACTTTCAGACTGATAATATAGCAGCAAATGATAGATATATGAGGTGTATTTGAATACCCTTTCCCTTTCTAGGTTCATGAATTGCTCATGAATCTTATCAGCTATGAAGGTAGCATAATCATATTGGACAGCAGGGGCTTTCCTGGAGTGAAGATAGACATCAAGGCAAAGACAGTGCTGTCCACAATTTCACTTGTTCTAAATCCCAGGATGTAGGAGATCATATCTATAAGCATTTTTCCCTCCTCAGTAAATGCAACATGGAGATAAGGGATTGTGAATCTAGAGTAACAGTCTGTTGGCATAAACAATTTAGCAATTCGGTCAATATCTGCAGAGGGCAATTTGGAGGCTTGATCTAGCAGATTCTTCATGGAAAGGGGGACCAAAGGCTGAGTTGGTTTGAATTGCAACATCTCATTGATAGACTGAGGAGTAATGTAGAAGAGGACTTTGCCAGTAGGGCCCATCACTGCCCTCTAAGAAGGAACATAATTGGAACAGCACTGATGGATGAGGTCAGGAAAAACATTTACTGAGGGCAAGTAGTACATGGGCATGTTGGACTCCCATATTCTTAATGGATCAATTTTGTTTCTGAATTTACTCCTTATCTCACAGAAAGCCTGAAGATGAGGCTTGTCTCCTTCCATATCAGCAATTTGGTAGTGTCTATCTGCCAGTGGAATCCATTCTAACTATCTATGGGGTGCATTTAGTGGTGCAATATTGAGGGAAACTGGGGCCTCCATGTTTTGACTGTGATTACATTTGAATTAGGCTTGTATTTCAGCAAGGGATAGAGTTCTGATGAAGGCTTTCTGGGCAAGGAACTCACAGTTTTAAGTTCTGTGTAGATATGTAATTGAGGAGTAAAACTTTAAGGGGAATGAAGATTGTGGAGGGCTCTGCAATAAGTACACTGGTAAGGGAGAAAAATAAAGGGCTTTAGCAAACTGTCTTTAGTGGTTCCGCAGGCAAATTGGAGCTGGAATTCAAGCTGGAAATGGCAATTTTATCAGAGGGGGCAGAGATGCCGGGTTTTGGCCACAAATTCAGTTATATAGCGGGGCAGAGAGGAAAATCTCGCGGGTGCCAACGTGTTTCAAGTGAATTTTTTAGGTGTATTGGCGAATTCTGCAGAGAAACTATAAAAACAGGGTTATGGGCGTTTCTTCGGGTAAATACCTATTAAATTGAGAGATGCTATGATGGATAGCTGCTGGCGGAGGCCAAACAGGTCGGGTTGCAGGTCGAGTAGGCCTTGGTGGCTGTCGGGCACGTCGAATGCGCACTGGACGTAAGTGGCATGCAAGAGTTTGCAACGTTTTTTTGCATAAAAAACAAACAAAAACGACGTTTTCGCGAGTTTTTAACGCAAATTTGGGCTTTTACGGCATTTTGGATCTTTTTTGTTATGACGTCATCGGCAGGTCCCGGGTACGGCAAGGTTTCATGGCAGTTGACGGGGCCGACGACGTGGCACGGGACATGGTGGCAGGGTAGGGACGCACGCGGGTGCAGTGGCGGTGACACGGAGCAGCAGTGGGTTGACGCGGGGGTGACGTCATGGGACGTGGCACCCGGACAGATGGCGGTAAGTGGTTTTTATTGGACCACCTTCTGTACGAGGGCAGAAAAGTGTCAACGGAGGCCCGACGCAATGCAAACAGGGCATGCGTCCCTGCGTATGGCGGGAAAACCACCCCCCGTCAGATGCCAACTCCCGTACATCAGGGGCACTCCGATATCAACCTAGAGCGTCGGATCTCGGAGAGCAGATCGGAGGGCCGACGGGGCGTGAAGGTGGCGGCAGGTTAACGTATGGGGGCCTGCTATAAATTATATTGATTTATTTATGTGGCAGGGGGGGTGAAACCTTTGGAAAGCGGGTTATGTGCGGGTATAAATTAATTTAATGTTTAATCAAAACTATTTTAAACATTAAACTTTGGGGAAATGACCGCAGAGGGGTAGAATCATAAGTGTTGCACAGTAATTTGTCACCGTTTGTCACCGTCCCTGCTACCCCTCTCCTGCACACTGGAGGACTCCTTCCGGGACCTATGAGAAGTGACATGACTTGAAACCACTTGCATCATGTTCCTCTTAGTATGAGCTTCATATGCCCTGAAGACATCTCCTACAGAATACCCATAAAAAGACCTCTTTTTGCATTGGCGCAATTCCACAGTGTACTGCTCGTGCCAATGGGGGAAATCCTCTAAAGAGGGTGTGCCATTGGCGCTCTATCTCAGAGTCGCACTCGCGCCAACCGAATTGAGTAAAGTTTTTGACAAACAAGCTTCCGAAGGTTCTCCTTAACCCATTCACCAACTGAATCTATGTTGAGCTAGGATGGTTTGGCTTCGAATCTCCATAGAAGGGAACTGGTTTGCCACCTTTCATGGAAGCTTCTTAGTGATAAAGCCAATCGCATGAATAATGTGGTTGATCCTATCTCTTTCCTCTCTATCTATAAAAGCTTGTCTCTATGCCTTGAGTAAGCTAGTTCCAGCATAGTGATAGAGAATTCCAGGAGTTCAAGAGTTTCAAGCTGTAAGAGCCTTCTTTGCACCCATAAGGCCAAATCGAAGTGAGGATATTCTTGTCACCCAAGAGAGAGAGGCTTGTTTCCCATCCCAACAAGCTTTGCAAGACTTGTGTAGCTGACTACCCAGCCAAAGGAGGATTTGACGTCAGAACTATGGTTGTATTCTTCTTTATTATTTATCAATAATAGATGACTATCATTAAGGTTCCACTCTCATTGTCCTATGATTGATGTTGAGTTATATCTTTTCTGGATGATATATAATTGCATCTATTTGATTTTACGCTTGTATTTGTGTTGTTCTTTGCATGTGTAGGTGTCCAATCATGGAGATCGTGGGGATCGTGACCGGTTGAGGCAAAGGAACGAGAGTGACATCTCTTCTACGAATATTAGCGTTGGAATCCAAGTAGGTTCTCATCATCCACTTTTAATTTGCAATTAGGAACTTGCGTGATAGCATTGTTTGATTGTTGCTAGACCCGGTCTGGGCTAGTAGGGATCGTCTCTGTCCGCAAAGAGGATTTACCTCCACAACAATAAGGTTTTGATGGGTAGAGGAATAGGCATAGGCTATTAACCTAACCAGAGGCTAGATTAATCCCAGGGTTAGGATGCGAAAGGGTTAATAATAGTCCGAAATGGACTACTATTCCCCAAGACTGAATTACAAAGCTATAGTGCTTTAGGGTTGGATATTTAATATATTTTTTGGGATTTTTACATATTTTTGTAGAAAATAGGGGTGAGAACATAAGCTAGGGAGCTATATAGTAAAATTAGAAGTTAATATGATTTTGTGGAGTGAAAGTGTAGGGGCATGAAACTAAGTTTATGAAGGAAAACTTAGATATAGGAAGTGAATGAAATGTGGAAGAAAAGGTTTTTACACAAGAAATGTGGCTTTGTTTCCTTAAGAAAACCCAAAACTTGACTTAGTATTTGACAAAATGAAGTGAGAGCATGACTTATTGGGCAGATCCCAAGGTCCTTAACGGGTGTTAGTAAGAAGCTTTGAGGGGGAGGGTGAAAGGGAGTTAGACATGCTTCCATAGTTCTACCATCAAACAACTGCTTTGACATTTCTTTCATTGATGATCTAAGCTCTGATTGATAATACATCAGGTGATCGAGACCTTGCTTCTGCAACCTAAAACTAACTACCCAACCGAATACACCTAACATTTTTTCTTCCTTTTGAATGGGTGCAATTAGACTTGCAGACGCTGATTATCCTCTTTTCTTTTGACTGCCCTCCTATCTAAATCTACCCTTATCTCTTCCAAGGGCCCAGATTAAGCAGTTGGGCTCCTTAATTTCTCTACCTAGCTAGCGATCTGCCAAGCTTGAACTGTTTGGACAGATATTCATTCTCTAGTCTAGAACAAGAAATTTAAAACATGGCATGGTCCAGATTGAACTGTTGGGCCATCCATCAAGCTAGCAGTGGCATTTTGGCTAGCCACTTTCCTGGTCTTTCTTTGGGGTTCATTTTTATCATTTTTTCTGACCAAATTTACTCTTTTTCTTGCCCTTTAATTCTTCTTTTAGGGCATACCCTCTTTACATTTTTTAACTTTCTCGAATTCTTTTACAAAATATGGAACCTTTGTAGCATGAAAAGATGAACATATCTAGCACTTCCCAGGTCAATCATGAAAAATAAAACCTATTGGTATAGGAACCTAATAGGTACTACCATGCTCAGCTCGTCGTCCTGATTATGAAAAATCCTTCTTTAGGAATACTGCAGTAGCCGAATCCTCAAAATGTAAATGCTACCAAAAGTCCTGCGAAAATCATGCCCCGGTATAGGAACCCCACACAACTACTCAGATCAGGTGGATCTGAGTGATCTGAATGGCAGATCAAATAGCTCTGAGCGGCGGAACAGATTGCTGCTACGGATCTAATGGATCTAATAGATCAGAATGGTTGGTCTGCTAACTCGGAACTGCAGGACCGATGTCTGCTGCTGCTGCACCCCTTTGCGCGAGCGGATCTGGCAGAGATGATGCGTGATCCCCAGATAGAAAAGGGAACTATGGTCTCGAGGAGTGTTAGGTGCTATAGATCGCAATATACATAAGGGTCTGACAGTAGTACTCGGCCCAATGTTTTAGGGCTCTAGCTAAGGAGGATCAACGTACCCTTAGCCGTACAACCCGACTACCCTATCATACGGGCGAGTAATCTCTTCGAGTGTTGTTCTCGGTGTGCTGTAGCAGCAAGACGGCCAACGGTTTATCTATGGCGAGGTTGTAGAGGAGCTAAGAGGTTTCCGATATACCCAGAAG